>JAOVVB010000016.1:14177328-14191087 GCA_028570985.1 Heterobranchus longifilis | reverse complement strand
AGCATCACCCGGGAACCGAACCAGCGATCTCCAGATGATAGGGCGAGCACTTTACCACTGCGCCACTCGGAGGCCCCTGGTTGAATATTCTTCAATAGAAACACACCTGAATATGGCTGCCATGTTGGTCTTGTCCAAATGCCAAGCAGCTGAGCACGTGGAAAAGACGGCGGATCTGCTGAGGACTCAAGTTGTCCATGTAGTCCAGAATTCCCTGCAACACAATGTTTCACCAGAGGAAATAACCTGGGTGCACTCACTAATTTCAGAAGTTCTTTAGGTCTAATTTCACAGCAGATCATTTCTACTCCCATAATATGAAGGCTAATTCCTAAAACAGCAACACAGCTTTCACTTTGTATTAGACCTGTTATGATTATTTTAGTGTAGTAATTCACATAAACCATATACATATGACAAATATTTATTTAAACCCTAAGGACAAATTGACAAATAAGTGGCCTAGGTGCCTGGGACAAGCAGACCAAATGTCCAGACTATTATTATTATTTTATTTTTATTTTTTTTAATTAATGACTATATTACATTTAGTATGAAGCTATGTTTTAAATGAAACTTGATTCATGAGGGTGTGATGCACCTTGATGCTGTAACTACAGCAACCATAACTTGTGCAAAACACACATCAGCCGAGGTAGAATTATTTTTTTACCAGACAGATTAATTAGTGTGAACATGACAGATAATATTAGTCATGGAATATCGTCAGGAACATACAGATGCATTGAAAGCTAAAGTCCCAGTACAAAGCTGTCATACTGTATCACTCTCCTGCTATGAGCAACAGTCACTTTGCAATTACACTTACTGAGGGAAAATGAATACTAGAATTTATCATTTTATCCACCCCTGAAGCTGCAATGCAAAAAGATGCATTGAGTTTCTTTGCAGTTAGCAATACACAAGATTAAAAAAGTAAACCTTTTTGAATCATTAACTCTTTGTTGCGTAATATTATTTAAAGAAAGCTGAATATATAAATATTGTTCCTACTGTTAATGCTTTTACAAACTTTCACCATCCTCTGGCATTACATTCTAGTGCAGCACTGCTTATTGCTGTATTAACAGGATTTACAAATAAACAACAATCTGATTCATTCACTCATCGTTTTTAGATTTGGTTGCTTGTTGGGTCACCAAAGCCATTACCAAGACAACGTAATTAATTTCATATTGCACACTGTGACTTAAGGAAGTGAGAAATCAGCTGTAATGATGAACCTCATCCCAAAAATTCATGTTAAGAGGAATACATATTCACCATTCCTGCTTTGTATTACACAGAGATTTTATTGCAAACACAAGGTCAGATTGTTTTAAGCATCAAAATATCAGTATCTATCTATCTATGCAACTAATGCAAACACACACTTTTATTCAAGGCAGACTGTGGGAAATTGCAACTCGTACCTTAACAAAGACAGCGTACTGCGCCATCTCTGTGGGCTTCTGGGATACCAGGTCACACAGCAGCTCCAGAGCCACGTCCACCTCTCCACTCACACCACTGCATACGTGTGTGACCAAGGAGCCCACTACTTCCTACAAATCACACAATATTTTAATTTCATCTGACTGTTTTATTGACAGGGACATGGTGAATTCAGACAGTGTCCCGAAACAGGGATTAATGGCAAAGCAATCAACTGTAGATGAGCATTATAAATAAGTCACAGTGATGTCACACGTGTTGGCAGGTGTGATGTCACCTGTTGGCAGTAGGAATCAAAGGCAGTGAAGGCCTGTTTGTACATGTGTCCTCCAAAGGGCACCACACAGGAGTCGGTAGAACGCAGCAGCACTTGCGCCAATGAAAGGATGCTGGGAAAATAGCCACGCATCACCTATACAACACACAAGTATACCTTATACTACAGCAACATAATACAACAGATAGCACACATACAGGCATGCATGCAAATATACAGTGGTACAAAATCTAATGACTAAAAGCTAATAACAATCTAATGTTAATATAAAAAAAATAATAAGGTGCATAGAATATGCATACAAAAGGAACAACCCCAATTCCAAAAAAGTGGGCACAGTATAGAAATTGGCAATAAAAACAAAAAGGAGTCATATGTAAAGTCTCTTCACCTTATATTGTATTGAAAAAATCTACAATAACTAATTATTTTATTATTTATCATGTGAATTTAATTATTAGTTGAAAATTTGCACTCATTTCAAATCTGGTGGCTGCAACCAGATTAGGACAGGGCAAATTTAAGACTAATAACAAAGCAACATGTAGAAATGATGTGGAACTGAGAAACATGTTTTGTTAAACAGGTACTATAGGTACAGGTACTATAACAGCTATGTCATATTAGTTTACAATATATAGAAGGTTTAAAGAAAGACCTAGTCCCTCTAGAGCAGTGATTTGATGCGACCATTGCTAAACAGATGCACCAGCACCATCAGGATAACATTCCCCACAATATCATCAAGAAATTCAAGGAACTTTACACACGAATATGCACGAACGCTCATCCCATAGACATTACAGTCTTAAAAAACGTCACTTCTGTGGTGGATATCAAACATGATTTGTGGTCCGATGGGTCAACATTTCAAATAGTTTTTGGAAACAACAGTGGTCATGTTTTCTGGGTTAAAGACCAAAAGGCTCATCCTAGCTGTTATCAGCGTCAGGTCCAAAAGCCAGCATCAGTCATGGTACGGGCGTGTGCCAGTGGCTGTGGCATGGATGAATTGCATGGCTGTGCGTTCAATATTAGTACAGAAAAAAAAATCTTTTTGGAGCAAAATATACTACCATCAATACAGGGAGACATCCGACAACCTCGTACAACTGCAGAGCTGAATATCTGCATAATGGCAGAATGGGGGGAAACTCCCACTAGCTAAACTTGACCTACTGGTGTCTTCAATGTCCAAATGATTACAAGAAATGTATTAACAACTTTTTTGGAGGATGTTACAGCCACGAGATTGGAAATGAGTGCATATTTTTCAACTAATAATTAAATACACATGGCAAATAATCATCAGCAAATAATGAATTGTTGTAGAGTTTTTAATATAGTACAAGATGAAGAGACTTGGTTTAATTGTCAATTTCCTTACTGTCCCAACTCTTTTGGAATAGGGGTTGTATTTATAAAGCACTAAATTCAATTTGCCCTTAAACGTAGTGAATGGCCTAAAAATAAAGCTGACCTGAGCGTAGCCCCTAAAGGTCTTATTCAGTAATGCTTCCTGAATGAGGCCACTGCGCACTTTAGCCTTCAGCACTCTCTCTGCTCCACGTCGACTCTGGTTAGCGTTAGTGGAGTGGACAATGAGCAAAACCAAAACATCAACCACCTATGACAAAAATGGGACAAAATAACAAGGTAAATAAAAACAGGATCATAATCTAACTGAATTAAGAAAGCAAGAATAATCCAAATTGAAAATATGCACCTTGTGATCTTCTAGCTCGGTGACACTCTCTATAGCCTAAGGAGAAAATATAGACATTAAAGCGTCACTGTTCTGTCGCTAATATTAATAACACACTTTAGTATAGCCGTTCCGCCTCTGTTTACCTTGAGCCATGCTTCACAGATCGTCTTCTGAAAACGCACAGCTGATTTAATAGCCTCCAGGACCAGAGCCACGTTGTCTTTACTGCTGCAGGACTGGACATTTAAGGACCTGGCATCACATAAAAATGGCAGATGAAAAACAATACAACAATGCAAAGTATTTTATACATTAATATACCTAATTGTGTAGCTTTAAACAACCAGCTAAGGATTTATTATATAGTAGATGCACATGTCCATTCACTCAATGTGTCTCAATGCGTTTTATTCCTCTTATACCACATCAATTATGTTTCATTTTGTTGAAGGTACCCATCAATGGTTACGTTGCAACAATCATTGCTTCACCAGCCTCTCCTTTTTTTCACTTCTCTTAATGTTAACAAGATTTAAAAAAATACAGATAACAATATTATAGTGAAACAGCAACCTCTGTCCCCGGGCCTGCAGACTTTCCTGTGGCAGAAAACTTAACTTTACTTAGCTTTCCTCTGCCTGTGCTGCTAATGGGGGCCCCTTCCAAAAATAAATGTCTGTTCACAATAGCAACATAAATTTATTTTTTTTGGACTATGGGCCATATAGGTCTTTGTATAAATTGCTATGCTAATGCTTATTTTCTTGTGATATTATTTCTTATTATTAAGTAATTAGGATTATAGACTTTGATTTGTACTGCAAGTCTTAAACACAAATGTCATTTGTAGGGCAATTGACTGACTGATATAAATTAGATTACATATTTGTGTATTATTCCCATCTTAATGCAGACAAGTTAGCTAACAGTTGTCTGGTTGTCCATGTGACTGGGAGTACATGTCAGCATTTTACAAAAAAAAAAAAAGTATTATAATAATAATGGCATGGCACATTAACAGGACTATTACCTGTTTTCATGGTTAAATTAAAAACAAAGTTGATTCAAACAAGTATAAAATTACAGAAGGATCTCTGTGCTTGGTAAAATAAAAAAAAAAATAGAAAAGTTTCAGGAGCCCCAAGAGGGCAGGATATGAACATTTTCCAGTGAGACGACGTGTGGAAGTCCATCTCACCCACTGTCCTTTTTGTTCTTTTCACGACTCTGAGAACCCTGTAGCACTGACGACACTAGACACTGCTCCAAATCCAGCTTCTTTCGCAAATCACACACCACCTAGACACACACACAATGTGGTTCATTTAAATCAACTATTTTACCTTCATAAAAGAAGTTTTTAAACTGATAGTCCTTGACCTACTGAACCAGTATTAGGATGAATTGTTTCATAAAGACTTCAAAATATATCTGTAAGTCACTCTGGATAAGGGCATCTGCCAAATGCCATAAATGTACATTGCTTACATATGTGTATGTGCAAACAATCTTTGGAATCTCAGACCTCATTAGCGTCAGAAGCAGAGATGGAGTGTAAGATGAACTTCACTACGACAGGGAGATCCTCCAGCTGCACAGCGGCGACCGTCGCCATGACAGCACCACGGACCTGAGACACAACAGAGACAGAAGGAGGGATGAGTAGGGGTGAGCAGTATCATCTAGGGAAAAGACAAAATATGCAGTATGTTCACCAGTTTGTTCTACTCAGGCTTAGAATGTCACTTTTTCATTTTTTAAAACTGCAAGACAAATTACTTGAAATTTACATAGTTACATGACAAGTCTGTCTTATTCAGTTCAGGAGAAATCGAGATAGTAACTTTATACCTCCTATAAGCTAAATGACAACAGGAACTAATCAACATGCCATAAGAAATGTGTCACTCTTTAGTAAATTATTAAAATCAAAAATATTTATATATAACTGATAAAAAATGTGTAAATATGTAAATATGTATAGAAACAATTTCAGAATGCTATTTGCATTATACCATTGTTGATTATTTTCCTATGATAGCACATGCCTGTTTTATGTGTGTGTTTTCAGAAGGAGGTGTATACCTCAGACAGTAATGCGGAGCTGAGGTTGAGGCTGGACAGGGCGTCCAGGATGGGTACAGTCAGCTGAGTGTTCTGCTGGAGTAAGGTACTGTGCAGAGAGAGCAGGAAATACCTCAGCGTCACACTCTCTTACCAACACTCCTTATCATTATAGGATCAACTTAAGCGTGAGTCAGGGTTTTTAACTGATGGTTGATGCAACACCAGGCCACCAGACCTAATCATACTCACTTACTGGGCAAAACATGGATTTTTAAACATGAATAGATTTGGGTTCACGATGAGCTCTGCTAAATCAGAATGCTTACTTTAGCTCCCTGGCCATGTCTCCATGCTGCGAATCCTCCAGTATTTCAGGTAAACTGGTGATGATGTCACGCTGGATCTCAATAGGAGCTACGGACACGAGCTGCATCAGCTTACTTCCTAAATCCTGCACACACACACACACACACACACAAACAACATATGTGACTCACACAATGAGTCAGCACACACAGGTGGCTTACAGGCAGCGCTGAGGTGATAAACAACACTAAATAAGGATTCTTTTGAGAGCTGTTGGGAGCTTAAAGCACAAATTAAAAAAAGTTAAATTAAAAAAACTAAGTAGCATCCACATTCATCTGCGGCAAGTACAAGGGTGAGTCAAAAATAATCTGCACTCCGGTTATATAAAAACTTCTGCCCACACTGTTGCAAAAACTTTGTTTTGAGGCGTTAAAGCGTCCTCCCTATAGTCCTGATCTTGCTCCATCATACTTTCACCTCTTTGGTCCTCTGAAAGCAGCGCTATGAGAATGAAGATTAACTTCTGATGAGGAAGTGAAGACAGCGGTACCTTCGTGGCACACAAGCTCAGCCTAAAACATTTTTAATGAGGGAATATGAAAGCTTGTTGACAGTTTCAAGTGTATTGAAGAGAAGGAGATTATGTTGATCGATGTTGAATTTGTCTTTTCTAAAACGTATTTAAAATAAATTCTACAGCCAGAATGAGGATAATTTTTGACTAATCTGCGTATAAAGGACCCTCTTTTTTTTTCTTTTTTTTTAAACAAAATATCTGATATGATCCAAAACAAAACAGACCTTTTAGTTTGTGTAAAATAAAGTTCTATATTCATCTTGGCAATGGTCTGCTCTGGTGTCTAAGAGGGTGTGTGAAATAGATGGTATGCCAGTCTATCACAGGGCACCATCCACACACACACATCCACAAATTCATTTACAAATAGCAGCTATTTAGCACAGCTAATCCACCTATTAGCAGGTTTTTGGAAAATAAGAGGCCTACACAGACAGACCATGAAAAAAAAAAAAAAAAACTCCACACACATAATTAAGTGAAAAACCCTGAAACTGTCAAGGAGTAATCGCTGCCCACTATGCCATCACATCCTTCTAACAAGATGTGGTAATAATATCAATTTATCCTATTATTTAGCAAAATATTATGTAATTTATACCAGGTATTTTCTGGTAAACACAGAAACGAGAGCCCCAACATAAAAAATACTCTGATTTTTAAACATTAATTGATACCCATCAATTATTGTACAGACTGCTAAAACTGAATGAAATTTTGTTTTTTTTTGCTTGATGTATCCGCCACTTCATAATACAATTACAGACTATGGACTACCACAGATCTTATTATATCTATTATCTATTATAATCAAAGAGAGCATGTTTAAGCTTTTGGCCAGGTGCCCTGTGTCACATCACCGTACATCAAAAGAACCAGTCATTAATATACAAGTCATAAAGACTCCCTCAGAAAAACACTGTCTGGTTAAACAAAAAGGTTTCATTTGTATGTATATTGGGCTAGACACCAATATAAGGAATTAGGAAGCACAATGAGGGGGTTGTTTTATGGGCACAGAAGCATGGGAAAGTTCACATCATATTACAAAACCTTGCAACATGAAATTTTACTTAGATTAGCTTGTTGTTTATGCTTGGTATTGACCTTAACATATCAGCACTGCAAATATTCTCCTTACCTTGCAATCCACAACTCGATCGAGCCACTTCAGCTGATTTATGATGAGACGTGGAATATTCAGACCACCCTCTCCAACACTGAAAACCACAGGCTACGATTATCACCGGTGACAGCAGCATGCTGTAGGTCTGAACCAGCCAGACCGCAAAGAACATTTTTGAGTATCTCAGCTAATAGGCCACTGTAGGATGCTATACAGGAGGACGAATAAACAATTTGTGATGATATGACAAATGCTTACCCATCAAACATGAACTCTGGGAGTTTCTCAAACAAAGTATTTATGACCAGGGTCTACAAAATAAAGCATATGTTTCTGTTAGTTGATAGTTATAATTGTCAAAGTTATTATAAATACACAAATTGGGTCTTTAAAACAATGCAGGAGTCAAATATTTAAAAACAGAGACTTTTTCTGAGCTAGTGATGCTACTATTTGATTTGGATCAATTACATCTGATATGCAGGTTAGAGGACAACAACTAAATATTTACAATGGCAAGAGAGCACTGTGGCTTTTCCAAATTGGAAGATGTACCAAGTGATTATGGTTCAGGGTTACTGATCAGAAGGTTTGGATTCAAGCCCCACTAATGCCAGCCTGACACTGTTTTCCCATAACCCTTTCTGCTCCAGTGATGCCACGTCCCGGTCTGAGCCCAAATACCTAACAATCTGGGATATGCTAGGAAACAATTTTGCTATACTGTAATGTACTCTACATGTGTATATAATGTATATTGGTGTGAAATCTGTCCTTGCCTGTAGCATCTCAACACCCAAAAGCATCCGCACCAGACTCTCCAGAAACGAGCTTGAACTGAGGCAGAAAAAGCACACATAAACATGTAAACACCTGTGACTCTGACAGTGCTATGACAGCATGATTGTCTCTTCACAAGACCCGTATTGCATTTC
The DNA here is from genome assembly GCA_028570985.1 of Heterobranchus longifilis. NCBI lineage: Eukaryota > Metazoa > Chordata > Actinopteri > Siluriformes > Clariidae > Heterobranchus > Heterobranchus longifilis. The sequence continues at coordinate 14,182,633 of JAOVVB010000016.1, read as the reverse complement.
ACTCGCTACCTGGCGTCCCCCTCTCCTGCAGAACGTGGCACACATGGAAGCAGGCAGTTCCTCAATCGCTCAGGGTCTTCAATGTGTGACTCCAAGCCAGATATAAACTCCTGAATGATCTGTCAGAGGATTGGAAAGACAGGCACATCAACACACAAAAACATTGCTGTGTCAAGACAACTGGACAACAGAAACTCAAGTCTCTGATCACTCACACTGGGATATCTGGGATTCTTTCTGAGCTGCTGCTGTAGCCTCTTCTGAAACACAACTTGATCCACAGCTGTAACATTTTAAAAGAGTGCACTGTTATCAACACAAAGTGATATACTTTCATATCTTTAAAATATGAAAAAGAAACAAGTTAAAAAAGCAGAGCAGATCAGCAGAAATAGTGTAACAGACAGTTTAGTGGTGAAAGCTGGATGCTAGGAAGTAGATCTCAATACTTCAAAGGTGAGCTTTATGTCTAGAAACATCTTACCGATCTCATTGGCCATGTTGCCTTGTCTCAATAAGACACCTGATTCCCGTAGCATGTGACCAAAAACAGAATCAGGAACTCCAGCAGAAAGGGATTTGGCTGGCCGTCCAGTTGACTTGCTTTTCTTTGCTTCTGATTAAACAAAACAGATTCATGTCAGAAACAGGTTAAGGCTATCTTATTCTGTAACTGAGCACAAAAAAAGAGGACATTTATTCTGTACACAAAACTTGTGCAACTTACTGGGCAAATCCCGTGAGGCCGCATCTTCATCGACTGAAACAGTTGATGATCTTTTCTTTTTGCGCATCATCTTCAGCTACTATTGGCAGATACAGGACAGAGACTATTCCACAACCAGGACTGGAAACCTGTGATTTATGTAAACACCTGTATTATCATGGCTCAATCTTTTTTTTTTTTTTTTAGGTTATGTATATCTAACAGCAGCAACAACTAGACATTCTGAACTTTTTTGTTTGGGCCTAGTGCTCCCGTTTAAATCCCTAAATACAAGATATAATCAAAAGTTTGTGGACATCTGGCTATTACAGTCATACAGTATGAGCTTGTTAAACATCCGACCCCAGATGTACTGTAGTCCCCTAACCTGTTATAATAACACTCACTCTTCTGAAAAGGCTTCCTGCTAGATCAGAGATGAGACACTAATGACACTAAGGAGGCCTGGTGTGCAGTCATAGTTGGGTATCGTTTGGGTTTTTACCGGTGCCTAAGCAGTCCCTGAACCGAAACTTAAAAAAAAAATCTGGGATAACATTAAAGAACAAATTTTGTTGAAAAAGAATAATAATAAACAATATATTATATTTATTAACAATTGTTTTGCAGAAATATGTGAAAACATTTGTATTATTAGAGCTTTCCCGACTGAAGTAAGACAACAAAATCTACGTTCTGATTCAGGTCTAGTACATACCGGTTATATAGGTACCGGTCCCCTAACGGTACCTGGTTTCAGTACCAATCCCTAGTGCAGTCTGTGTTCCGGGTCAAGCGTGTTCACACAAACGTGTTCAGTGAGGTTGAGGTTATGGATCTGTGCAGACCACTCAAGTTTTTCCAATACAAGGCTTGGCACAACATATCTTCATGGTGGTCACTTTGTCATGCTGGAAATGGTTTGGGACACCTGGTTCCTTTTTCATTCATTCATTTTCTATATCACTTTTCCTGTACTGGGTCTCAGGGGCCTGGAGACTATCGCGAGAGACTGGGCACAAGGCGGGGGTTCTCCCTGGACAGGGTGCCGATCCATCACAGGGAACACACAGTACGGGCAATTTGTGAATGTCAAAATATAGAAATGTCAGAATAAATAAATTACATGGAAACAGTCTGGGAATACGGGACAACAATCTGGGAGTACCTTGTGCTACGAACGGGTATCCACATACTTTTGGTGTACTTGGTAAAACACAAACCTTAAAACACGTCCTAAATCAACTGAGCTTTATAATAACACATTAACACCCCATTAAGTTAACCCATAAACAGACACACAAATTAACTCAAGAGCACCTGATATCCTAAATTAAACACTTGAACATTACACCCTAAATACATTCTAAATCCAAATATAACCCAAGACTAGACCAGTTCATGTCGATCATGTTATCTATCATGAGTAACATCTACATCAGCTGCCATTATAAGGAACCTTATTTGACTAGTGTGCTAGTTAGAAGACTATCAGCCCTGACCGAGCTAGCTATCAAAAACACTAACATTACACCTAACACCAACTGTCCTGCACACTTTTAGTTACCACACACTCGTCTTTATCAAGACGAAATTATATTGAAGAATAACTTTAAACAACTCACGTAAATAACCGGATCGAATAATCTTCTTTCAGTTGTACCAAACATACACACACTCGCGTTTCATAAGATTCCCGCGTTAACGTTTCGTACTTTCTCAGGGACCGTCTATATTGTTCTACACGCATTAAAAAATTAGGTCAAATAAAACTTGCTTCGAGTCTCATTTACTTATAAAAAAAATGCATCATTTGGTGATTAAAGCAATATTTTATTATTATTGTGTGTTACTGTAGATCAATTATGTATATAAATGAGTGCTTGTTTATCTGAGGGCAGATAGTTGCTTTCTGAATTTATCCTTGATGAAGTTTGGAGATGGTCCCTAAACTTGTGGGCGTGTCTTAGATGTGGGCGTCGTATATACACGGAAAGAAATAAAAGCGCGTGTCTGGTGAGTGTTAACGGAGTTGTCCTGTCACTTGAGTTGATTGATTGTAGCTGAGGTCCTTATCTTCTGCGTAGACTTTGTTAACTAACAAGTTAACAAACATGGCAACTGCTAAGTCGTTTTACGACATCACGATGAAGACGCTGAGCGGAGAGGCGCTGAAGTTGTCGTCCCTGCAGGGTAAAGTGGTGCTGGTCGAGAACGTGGCGTCTCTCTGAGGCACCACCGTCAGGGATTACACCCAGATGAACGAGCTCCATGAGCGCTTCTCCGCCAAGGGGCTCGTCATCCTGGGAGTGCCCTGCAACCAGTTCGGCCATCAGGTAAAAACCTTTACCCCTTCTCCATCCTCCACTAACCTAGTGTTATTGTAATTTAAGACTTTTAGTCGTCGACTGGTGAATACTCGGTTCCGGGCACGTGCGCCTTTTATATAATTAAAGTTTTACTTGCTCACTATTAAGGATAAAGTTTTTCTTGATTAGTGTAACGTTATATCACACTTAAATTTGCCTTAGCACTTGCAACTTTCATATTAACTAAACGTTACGTAGCTGTAGAAGAAGTGAGAAGTCTTAAGCAACATGCTGAGTCATGGTGTGGAAATGGGCAAGTTTCCCAAGGGTTTCATTTCCCCATAGGAGTTCTCTTTCCTCTTAACAATACATTATTATTATTATTATTATTATTATTGATACTACTACTTATCTGTTAAGTCTGCTGGAAGAATTCACCATCTTGTGTTTCTTTTTCTCTTTTTTTCTATTAGTCTTTTTTTTAAAGACTTTTTAACTATTTTCACCTTAGTTTTTAGCCATGTTTGCAAACATCCTCAATGTTCTATATGAAAAAAAACAAGATTATTTGGCCTTTTTAGCAAACTAAATCTGTAACTTCTTTACTAGGAAAATGTACCTTCAGGCTCTTTACACTATATCAAAAGGTCACTGAGAGTCACCTGAGATCAGGAGACTATAATTACCGTTGAATTAATATTATATTACAAGTTATAAATATTTATTTTTTTTATTTAAATCTTGACCCTGTGTCATGTTCGTTCTTCATCCCATTTAGGAAAACTGTAAAAATGAAGAGATCCTGCTGTCGCTGAAATACGTCCGTCCTGGAAATGGCTTTGAGCCAAAATTCCAGCTCTTGGAGAAGGTTGACGTGAACGGGAATGACGCTCATCCACTGTTCGTCTTCCTCAAGGAGAAACTTCCCTTCCCAAGCGACGAGCCGACGGCGTTAATGGGGGATCCCAAATGCATCATCTGGAGTCCCGTCTGCAGAAACGACATCTCCTGGAACTTTGAGAAGTTCCTCATCGGCCCAGATGGCGTCCCGTTCAAGCGTTACAGCAGGAGATACCTGACCTCTGACATCGAAGCAGACATAAAGAAGCTTTTGGGAATTGCCAAATAAAGTGTTGGAGGTGGTGGTAGTAGTATGGTCTTTCCTAGCTAGTTGTGGCACCTTGTGCACGGTGCTGCTGTGCTGGGACTCTTACTTTGATGAAGATGCTCTTTTAAACATTGTGAAGGGCTGTCTGATGTTCTGTAAAAGTCCTAATTCCACAGCTGCACAGAGCTCATGTATGGCACAACAAGCCCTTTTTGTGGATCAAATAAAGTTACATTTAAGCCTTAAAGTTTCTGCATGTCAGTTTTAATAAGCTGGATCACAGTATCTTTTTTTTATTTTTTCTTATATATATATATATAAAATGACACACACGCACTGTTAATATTACAGTAAAAAAATGAAAAACAATCCAGATTCTGCAAACTAAAAGCCTGTGATACCACTTTAAGCCAAATGTAGTTGGCAGCCAGTGTTTGACGCCAAAGATTCTTTCCCTGAGTGACTACATTAGATTTACAGAGAAAAAGGATGTATTGTCCTGTTACTCTTTTTGAAGTAAGAGGACTAGGCTTGTAAGATGGGTCATACTTTAATGTTGAACTAAAATAATTGATAAAACTGAAAGCTGACCATCTATAGGTTACATCGGTCGGTCATTAACAAGCATATTTTACACAATCCTGTGTAAAAAAATGTGACTCAAATCTAACTCCTGACCTATTGCCATCCATCTACATTATAAAATACATTTCCTGCTTGTATAATTGAAAGGACTACTTTACCCTTAAAAAATAATAGATAATAGAAAAAATAATGTTTTTTTTTAAAGTTTTTTTGTGTAATGACTTCAAATGTTTGTACAGGCACTCGCAAATGCAAGACACTCATATGCTTGTTGATTTGCATTAGTCCAACACTAATCATAAAATAAACCGATAAAACACCACTGAGCTCAGTCAGGGCCTGCGTTAAACAGTTTCAGCAATCAAGAGTGGGTGAAAATATGCAACAATTACATGTAAAGATGAACCTAAATATCAGTTTATATATTGAAGTTTAGTTGAATCAGCTGCCAAGAAATGGTTTTCCAAAATGCAGCTTTTCGTAAGCAGGGCAAACTAAGGCCTTGTTCACACGGGCGTTGAAATCGAGCGTTTTTCTGGCGTTCGTAGCGTCCGGTGAGCGCAGATGAAGCGCCGAGGGTTTTCTACACATAGGAGT
>JAOVVB010000016.1:14143934-14161362 GCA_028570985.1 Heterobranchus longifilis | reverse complement strand
CTGCATATCTTTGGACTGTGGGAGGAAACCGGAGTACCCGGAGGAAACCCACCAAGCACGGGGAGAACATGCAAACTGCATGCACACAGAGACAGGAATCGGGCCTGGCCAGGAATCAAACCCGGACCCTGGAGGTGCAAGGCGACAGTGCTAACCACTACACCACCGTGCTGCCAAGTCTAAAATCTAACAAATATAAATAATGATAAATGTGTTTTTATTTTGACTCTTATGCCAGTATTAGGCAGAATTCCAAGTTCCCTTTACATAAAGGTGTGTCACAGTGCAAGTTACCCATACTGAATATTTACTAAAACTCAGTTTCTTTTAATCTCATGTAAGATTCTAGTCCACTTTTATACACAGTAAGCACTAAATGGCAAAAAGTCCAACAACAGGGAATTACACTGAAAGCTAACTTCATCTAGCGGTTTGGGTTACCGAATACATTGGGTGCTGAATTCGGAGTTCCCTTTGCATGCATGGATGTTACACAGCAGCCCAATATCACATGCTCTCACTAGAACTAATCGAAATCATGATTTATTATGCAGCACGGGCATGCCTACTATGAATCAGTTCCTGGTGACACAGTTGATATTACTACTACGCCCTCTCCTTTGCTCCTGAATTGGTGGAAATGTTAGTTTTCCTGCCTTCTTGTTCATCAGCTCCAGATGATTAAATCGTTTATTACTATCTCACAAGCCTACTGGCAAAGACTACAACACAGCAGCCCTCTTTAATAACAAACAAACAAAACTATTACACAAGAGCCTGGGTTCATGCAGTGTGAAAAAACTGCACCTTCACAAAGAGAGTGAAGAAGTGCATTACCTTCCTGACGATGGGCCGCTGTCCTTCTAGACATCCATACCAGCTGATGAGGTTGTTCCATGCTTCTGTAGGCACCAGGACATAATCTAACTCATCTATGAGATGTTCCTTCAACGATTGGGTTTCCTGATCTACGAGACAAACACAGGCAATATATACATTAAAATTGGTGCTTGTCATTTTTAGTGACTGGGGAAAAGAAAATCTGCCCTTCATTGTTTATTTATAATAAAGCTACTAATGTAAGTCATAATATAAACATACATGCATGTGGTCACTGTTAAAAACAACCACATCATTATAGGAGCGGTATGCTAATCATATTAATTATATAACGAGTCTGATTACACAACAAGTCACTGATTAATTCTTTCACTTGCTTAACACTTGCTACATTTAGAACGGCATCTTATCATTTCTACAGAAATCAATAGCAAGAAGCCTGCAGAGTGACGTACAGAAGTGCTTCATTGTCACTTGTGAGAGGAATTAGTCGAGGAGATAATTCACCATGACGGAACCACCACTGAGCTGGTCTTATCTTGGTGTTGAACAATTCCCAGCACAGCAGACACACTAGTTTGCACAGTGCTGATTGATGTAGATCAGAAACAGCAGTCTATGGTGTGTCCAACAGTCAGTGACTACAGCACATATTTTTCCATAACCCATGTATCATCATCAATATCCGTTTCTGCAGTAAATAAATACTGCCTGAATAGGCCCGAATGTTTGTCACTTATCACAAAATATGATTTTCAATTTCAAAACTTGGTCTCTCTTTCCCCTTACTGTAACATCTACTCTTTAGTGAAGCATTTTCATTCAATTTTAGGAGTGTGACCATGGGTGCCCATTCAGTAACAATTAGAATGGTCAGTCTTTGATTCTGGGAAAGGAGGCCTTGGGTTGCAAATAGTATCTCGATTTATCTTAGGGCGTTTTCACGTTAGAACGCAATCGTTCCATGCTCAGGAACCGTGCCCGAGTCCGCTTAAAGAGGCAGTCTCAAAAGCAGCTTACTTGAGCACAGATCAAACGGATATGGAAGCCATTCGCACCGGACAATGGAAGTAAATCGGTGTTGAGAAGTCAGTGCCATCAGTGCCGTCTGTCTCCTTGTGTGGTAGCATGCACCATACTCACTGACTGACCCACAGGTAGGAAATAGGAAAGCACGCGAGAACATCGCTCTTGACAATTTTCCCGAATTATTATTATTATTATTATTATTATTAGGCATAGAACGAAATTAACTTCCTTGTTTGCTTCTTTTCTTGTGTTTAATGGCAGCTCACAAACTGGAAGTAGGTGCATACTGCTACGTGTTGTATCGAAGGATGTAAATACGTAAACATATCCGAGAAAGGAGAGCAATCATTCCTGGGCATTGTACTAATCAATTGTGCCTAATGTGAAAATGGCCTTAAATTTGTTGGGTTGAGGTCACGGCTCTGTGTAGACCACTTCAGTTCTTCCAACTCAATCCTTGGGAAACTTGTCTTCATGAAGTTTGCGTTTTGCACAGGAGGACTGTCTCTCTGATCCAATAAAGGCATATTTTAATGCTACAGCGTACAACAACATTTTAGACCACTGTTAGCTTCAGAGTTTGAGTCAACCGGTTGGAAAAACCCACATGCAGGAATAACGGACAGATATCTATGAAGGACCGGCCACATGAACGACACGAGGCACAATGTTAGGCTGGCTGACAAATATCCTGGCAAATAAATTAACAGGCTGGACATGGAGGCTGTGTACAGGAAGGCAATGGGCAGACTAATTTCCAAAAGATCAGCTAAGCAAAGATTGTTTTCCTATCCATTTACTGTTGTAAGTGCTGTCCTCTTTGTACTGTACTAGCTGTATTTGGTTGAAACGATGGTAAAGCCACTTGACTTGATGTTACTGTGCATTAGAGCCTTGCTTAAATAATCTCCTATCACACTCCATACCTGCACTATAGTATTTGTTATGGCTGCTCTACTGTTCATAACAATTTTACTGAAATGTCCTCTATTACTAACTGCACTGTCATTTACTTGGAGGACTACTGTTTAATAGGGGTGCAGCAATAGTTAACAAAACTCATGAGATTAATTATCCTAGTAGTGATATTAGTTTGGTCTGTTTATCCAAGTGGGAAGGGCTTTTATCAATTAGATAAATTAGGGTTAGGGAGACACAAACACTCAAACACTACAGAATTTGGAAATAACATTGTACAAGTGCGTGTCTTTGGACTATTGGGGAAGACTAGAGTACTCAGAGGAAGCCCACAAAACATAAGGACAACATGTAAAATCAACATACCAGACCAAAGCCAGTATTAGAAGCCCAACAATGGGGGTATGAGGCAACAGTGCTAGCCAGTGTGCTCTCTTTTTTACAGTTATATATGCGCTGTGATGGCTTGGTGCTTTCTCATTGTGTACCCCACCTTGTGCCCGGTGACCCTGTTGATGAATCAACATTTACATTTAAGGATTTGGCAGATGCTCTTATCAGAGCGAATTGCACAAGTGCTTTGAAGTTTCCATCATTAAATATATATATTTATTTATAATCTAGTGAATGATTTTATTACTACTCAATTATTTCTTACTGCACCCTTTATTCCTTTGCTGCTGTAACTTGCAAATTGCCCTCTAGGATAAAAAAAAAAGTAATCTCCCGTTTTATCCACCCGTCCGTCCGACCGCCTGAGTGACTGACATGCAGGATACATGGATACACACGTTCCCTTTGATCCTCCAGCACTGCTCGACTGTTCCCACTATCTCTCAGGGATCGAGGAAGACATGCATCTAGTTTTCTGTCCTGGCTCCTAGGTGGTGGAATAAACCTTTTTTTAAGATGTAAGCAATAATCTTTAAGCAATATTTAAGAGACGTCTAAAAACATCTGTTTCTTAGGTGTTTGGGTTAACTCCACCCTTCCCTCAAAAAAAATAAAAATAAATAAACAAACGATTTTTGAACGATGGTGCTTCTAGTTAGCCGTCTAGTGAACCAGTGTAAGGATATATTTAGGAAATATAAGGAAACTTCACAGCACTTGTGCAATTCGCTCTGGATAAGCGCATCTGCCAAATGCGTAAATGTAAATGTTCATTCATCTTCTATACTGCTTATTCTGAATAGGGTCGCTGGGCACAAGGCAGGGTTCACATTGAGGGGGCACCAAGCCATCACAGGGCACAAATGCTATGGGCAATTTGGGAACACCAATTAACCTAATCTCCACAGTAATTGACTGTGGAAGGAAATCGGAGCACCCGGAGCAAACCCACCAATCCACCCACCGGGGAGAACATACAACCTCCACAGGGACACAGGGAATCGAACCCTGGACCCTGGAGGTGCGAGGCCACAGTGCGAACCACTACACCACCATGCCTCCACAGATGAATACATTTTTGTAAAATGTTGCCCACACTTTCTATTGAAAACTAAAAATTTTAATGAATGTAAGACTTACCTGAAAAAAGTCCGGAGTTGTCAACGGGTCCAGGATACAAGTTTTGCTCTCCAACATTGTACAAATCCCAGCTGTCAAAGCCCACATATTTTTTCCACTGTTTGAACCATCGACTGTCGATCAAAAACCTATAAAAACAGCCATGATGGGAAAGATTGGCAATTGTAATAATAAAATATCAGACTACATTGCCCTGAAGTCCTAATCTGTATTTTAAAGTGATGCATGTTCCCTTTAAACTGCATAAGCTCGTTAGCAAGGATTCCCTTCGAGGCAGAGCAGAAGGCAGGTGAGCTGTGTGATCTGCTCTCACTCCCTGAGCAAAGCTGAAATCTCAGTGATGAGAGTTTACAGACACACTTTACTCTCACTAAACCCATTGTGAAGCTCAGCACTGGTAACTGACAGGCTAAAGAGAAATCTATCAGTTACCTCTTATGTTTATTATAATCTCACACCAGTGCTTAATCGTCTCACATTTTACTCATTAAATAAATATCTGATGTTGATTTTGCTGTCACACTCTCTGGGTGTTATCCAGTGCCCATGACAAAGCAGTAGCATAGCTAACTAACGTTAACTAAAACTAGCTTGAGGACCAACATGACTAACAGCTGTTTGTTTGACAACAAATACACTTTCAACAATTTTATTTACGCGTTTATCAACATAAACGGATTAAATTATCGTTCAAAGCTGACCAAATTATATTATAACTTATCTTTCGCCTGGTTAAAGTAGCAGCTAAGCTAATGTGCTAGTAAGCCGTCTGTACAAGTTAGCTAATCAGATTATCATTAGAGAACACAAACAGCCTTTAGCTGAGTGGTCTATTAAACTTGTTAAAACGAAAGTTCGAGAAGGCGCCGTTAAAAACAGTCGAATTTAAATAGATACACTGGCTAATAACATGTTAGCCGACATGTTTAAGCAGCTAATATTAGCCGCGTTTTAACGAAATAACATCTTTGTGGGAACAAACAACTAAAATATTGTCACACTAATTAATTAACTTTGTTTGTGTCGACTATATGAGCTCGTATGTTAGTTTTACGACATTAGCCTAGCTTAAGGAGCTAAGCGCTGACCTGAAATGACTGCCGGAGGTTCGGCTCCACTGAGCTAGCAGCTCATACACACAGCCACTGCACGCGTTTGGACGGCAAGCTAGCTAACTTTGAGCCAAAGCAACCGGCGATGTATGTGTGAGAGAATGAGTATTAATTCTCTTACCATTCGTCTCCTTTTCGGAGTGTCGTTTTCAAAAGAGCTCCAATGGTCTGTTTTTGACTATCGATTGAAGGAAGTGGTTTTTGCGTAGACACGGGCTCCGCGACCGGCTCTGCGGCGTTGCCCGGCTCGGGTCCACCTCCCTCCGCCATGACGCACTGAGTGAAGCCGCTGAGGGCGAGTGCAGCTCAAGGAAACGCGCTAGTGTGGCTAAGCTAACTTAACGCACGCACGCACGCACGCGCGAGCGAGCGTGTCCACCTCCTCTAGCGATTCGCACTCACAGTGGAACTGCGTCACGCAAAAATGTTCAACAACTGTTAGAAACAGTTAGACGCTTTAGTAAGAATTAATCGAATATGAGAATAATAATTCATAGATATCAGGTAGGTAATACTTATAAAAATATAAAAAGCAGCTAAAATTGTAGTCTAGTTGCACAAGATGCTTGAAAATAGACCTGCCTGCTGAAAACGCCTACAAACGGCATCCTGAAAAAGTCTTGCTGACTTTGTAGGAATCCAAACAATGCAGAGGGGAAAAAAATTACCGTTTCTGACTACCGTTAAAGACTGTAGGTCAGTGTGCATCACAGCGGCTACATCCCAAATGACTCAAGTGGCTTTAGAGTGCACCACGTATACTGTGGCTGTCATATTCCCTTTTAGTGCACATAAACAGAGAGGACGTACGCATTTGAAATCGATCAAACGCTGTCGATAAATCAATGTGACCATGAAAAAAAAGCATGATTTTTCAGTTTGAAGTGAAAATATTTTCCCCCTGGTTCGTTTATTACGTCACAAAGCACACTGTTGGTATAGAAAACAAATTCTATCGTGAATGAACACTTCTCGCAAGTACATAATTGTGTCACGTTACAAAAATGAAATGTTACAAAACAAATAATCAGAATACAAAAAAAAGCAAAACAATGAATTAACAAGAAAGTGTAATATCTGTTAAAAGACTATCAGGTAGCCAAAGAAAATCCATCAAAAAAATCTGCACTTTCATTTGTGTTTGGTGATTACAAGCAATTTAACAAAACAAAGGGCAGGTCTCAATATGACTGAATTGCAATTGGTCCATTTTCAAACTATCTAATTCTTTACGTTTTAATAATCAATAGCCCTGTTAATCATCTGGTCAAATAAAATCAGCCAAAAACAACACAATTAAGGAATGTTGTTATATGAATATGCTGGGGTAGAAGACAAAAGTGAATTCTATGAATAGTAAGCTAATTGGTTCTGTTTGAGGATCTTCAACTCAAACATACTTTACAATGGTGACTGATGAATGTAGCTTTATAATACATACCTCAGGCAACAAACTACTCTATGGGTCCCTACTATATTTTTTCAAAAGAGAAGAAAGTAATACAAAGTAAAGGTTATTTTTTAAAATAATTTCTTTAGTTCTTTTCTTTATAATAACCCAAAAAGAAATTCATTGAGAACAGCACATGCACACTTGGATATGTCTGCAGTGAGGTTTATGCAGCTTGTCTAGGAATAAATACCACGTTGTGTCCCATTAACTCCAAACAGGTTCACACAAATTAATCAAAATGACATTTTAAGATGATGTCCGTTAATGCGTTTAGAAAATTCCTGTTGGCAAATCTTTGCTGAACATGCCAGAAAGATCCAAGTCCTTGCTCATCAGATCCTCCTCGACACTGTCCAACGCCCACTGATGGTCTGTCAACTCAAGTGCCTCCCATTCTGCCTGAGGATGGAGAAGAGAAAAGACACATTCTTTGTGCAATAGTTTCTTTTCCACATCTCACAGTCAAATTTCATGTTTGTGTTAGGATTCGGATCTTTATATATGCAGTCAGTGCAAGTCTATGAAAGTAAGCAATTTAAAATTTCCATAGTATTTCAATAATGTCAATGTCAATTTTCAGTAACTACGTTAAACATGTGGACAGTTTTGAACTTTGATGGCATTTTATATTTTCTTGTATTTTTATAAAATACATATAATCTTCAATCAATCAATCTTCATTTGTGTGCAGCTGGGCTATAAATGAATCTGAAAGGACTCTGGTTGCTCTGTCATACTGCGCTCAATTTAGGCTGCCGCAAATAACTGTTTCCTTTAACAACCTGCGTTTTATCTTATTTTTATAGTGGCGCTTCATATTACTGCTTCTTATTAGCGCCACAGTTTTGGACCATATGAGACAAACTGGTTTTACACTTCCCGCAGGAAGAATAAACACATATTGATCTGTCCATTCATGAAGTGTTGGTCTATTTTCTCTTTTGTGGAGTAAGCCATGGTCTGTTGTACTTCCGTTTCTGTTTCTTCCGCACACACTGTCTATACACCGTAAACTGTTGCATTGATTGTCACTGTTAAGTGATGTGTATAGCCACGCCCACCTCAAGGAAAAATGTGCTAGAAAAGCATTACGGTCCAGATAGAAATATAACTTGGTGTTGGTCTGGACTGCAGTCTGATATTTAGTCATGCCTGCTTTACAGTAACCCATAAACATTGTAGGAAGCCAGGAAACCTTTACAGGAACACAAAGGTAAAGCCTCTCCATGAGCAATTTTAGTCCTTGCTCCAGTATTTTTCTGCAGGGACTACTAAGATCAGGTTTGCTGTACTGAACCATATTGAATTGTGAGAAATTTCTTTAAAAAACAAAACTAAACAAATCATAATTCTGTTGCCTCCCGAAAAGACTAGGGATTTTGCAACTAGGCTTTGGCAGTAATAATCTAGACGGTCTATGTTCATAATTTTGGGGAGTAGCTCTAAAAAAAGACATCAAAAAGACTTTAAACTTTAACTAATGCCAAAAGAAAAAATATGGTTGTCCAACAAAAGTGAGTTGCACAAATATGAAAAGGTGTTATTGTGGCACTGGTGGCATTAATTATTAGTTCTCAGAGAACAGTGTATTTCTCATTAAGGAGAGCTCCAGATTTCTGTAAAGGGCTCACTGGTGAAAACAGTGACTATGTGCACATTAATCACTAATAATTAAAATAGACTCATAATTTGAGTCTTAAATATTATATATAAAAGCACATAATTTTAGAACTTCTAAAACAACTGAACAATTAGGGTGGCCGAATTAGGTGGTCAAGTACACCTAATGCACAGAATCATTTTTTTACGAGTACCATCTTGTACTGACTGCAGCCAGTCAGTTACTATGTACAGTTTCTGTTCATGCCATAGGATCTACCAAATATTTGTGGAGGTGGCCATTTTGAGAATAGGAGTGACACAGAAATGGTGTGTTCTACAAGTAAATCAGGCTTAGCAACATTTTAACAGAGGAAGAGCTTTTTGCTATATATCGAAGCAACAACTACCCAACAATCTACAAACAACATACCTATAAACTGCATCCTTTATGGTAAGCGTATCTACTAATCATCTTCCGAGTGTATATTAAAACAATATGTATATTGCTCAGTCTTGGGTACCTTGAATGCTTTGTTTGTGTCTGCAGGCATTGCCATAGCAGCACCACTTATCTGGTCCTGCATGATGCGAGACTGGTCTGCACCTGTCATGGGACAATATTATTAACAATGTTATTTAAATGAACAAGGTCACTTATTTCATATAACGTAACAGTTCTAGTGCACGGAATGAACAACAGTCATTTCATATATGGCATATTTACTAATACTCTGTACTTGTTTTTAAAAAAATGCAACCGAGGGAAAAAATTACCATTGTCCTGTCCAAGAATCAAAGAATACATGCTTCTTAGTCCAAAAACATTCAGAAAATACCAAGACGCTGAGCTTACCCTAAAAATGTAGACAAAAATATTTACATCAAATATTTAACCATTCAGCAGTTTTGCTACATGTTGGGATATCAGATAATCTTTATGAAATAATGAAAATCATTAGGGGAAATTATCTCGAGATTAAATGTAGGCATTATTTTAGGTAAAGTAACCTTCCTGGAGCACTTACCAGGATGCATCAAGCGACAGCAACTCTATCCCTTGCTGTAACATCGGCTTAAAACGTAGTGTAAGAGGGAAAGGTACCTTAGCTAGGGAGAGAACCATTTGTTTTAACCATGTCAGAACTCAGTTATTCAAACATTTAGTACAAAAGCTTGTAGAACTAAACAAATTGGTAAATACATTTAATTTTTTTATTATGTAAAAATCACCATTATGTAATTAAAGATTTAAGTAAAACATCTCTTACTTGTGACAAACCCTGAAAAGGTCCAATTTATCCAGCCACCAATAAGGATCATGGGAAGAACATTTGTCACGTTGCCTTTCATCATGTCTGTCAACATACTTGGGTCTGGAATGATACAAAAGCACATTAAATTAAAACATATTAAAATCACAAATGAACCATGTTTGCATGAAAAGTAAAGTGTTAGAATTTGCATAAAATCACAGTACTTACCAGTCATTGGTGAGGGAGGCACTACTTTTCTTTTGGTCTTTTTGAAGAATCCATCATCTGGGTTATTGAAGTAAAACTTTCTCATCAGGAAGGACTATAGAACAATAATAATAATAATATAAAACTGCTTGCATTTCTACTTGCTTATCTGAATGGATATTTTATATATTTTAGTCTGTTAAACATGGTTAAAATAGGAAACCGAATTGATCAGCTTGGGTTAGTTGCTAAATTTATTAAACCAGCCAGTTTCAATCACCTTGTCAGCATTGTCTGTTTCTTGTTTGTTTAGCTTTCGTTTTTTGTATACAACACACAAGCATATAGGAATAATAAGTAAAGAATGTACCTGTTTAGGGATATATTTTCCATTTTCTCTTAATATCCTGCTCCTGATGAGAACCTGGCTATTAAAACAAATGTCAGATTGTTAACTACTAAACCTGGCAGAGGGGTAGAAAAGTATTCATATATCTAAATGTAGAGACTAGCTCACAATTATCTATAATTACAAACATGATGGAAATATCACAACATCTGCTCACAGACTGAGTAAATCACATTGCTGTACTGCCCTCACTGTAAATTGTTGGGGAAACTGTGGGTAACATTAAACTTACTGATGTTTAATATTTTCCTGGTGCAAAAAAGAATTCCCTTTAATTGAAGGGTAAATTGATATGTAAAAATGTAGCAAGAACTTCAGTGGAAATAACAGACACTCCAATTATGCATAAATTCTGTCATGTGGTATATCATGAGCCTCTGTTAACACAATAAAACATACAATTTTCCCACTTTAATCAAGGTCTGAGGAAAATTCATAAGCTCCAAAGATATAATCAGGTGTTGCAACAATCTATTTGGAACATGCTGTAATAAAGTATAATTGTTGTTGTTGGAGGAAGAAATTTTTAGACATAACACTGGCAAAGCAGCAAGATGGGATTAAGGGGAAAACTGGAATCTTTTTATTTATATTTTTGTCAGCTTCATCTGGTGGTAAGGAAACTTACTTGTTACAGACAAAATCAAACCACATGCAAATCTGAATGCTGCAGGAAATTTAACCATAAAACATATTTAATTAAACAGCCTTCTGGCATAGATCTGGCATTTATCTCTTCCATTGTCCTCAAAATGTGATTAGACTCCTAACTAAAGTGTAGTATGCATTAATCACGCCAAGTAAATCAGACACTCTAGTTAAGAACACACAGAAAATTCCCTGCACCATCCTGTTACCTACCACAAATTCACCAGCGAAGACATGAGGTGGAAATGTGTCTGAGTCCTGATCTTATAATACCTTTAAATTCTAAATACACTGTCTAGTCAAAAAAAGTCATCACCTGGATTTAACTAAGCAAATTGTTAATAGTCTTCCATTGGATAATTTCTGCAGTGCTTAATAATATGGTTCAGCTGGTAACAAGTTATTTAACCCTAACTGATGCAATGAGTAGTGTTGGAAACTTTTTCCTTTTTTTCGTGGCAGAGACCAGGAGACGTTGGGATATCTTTCAAGCAGAAGTTACTCTTTATTGAGAACTCGCTGTGCGTCGCTGTAGTCATTCAAGTCTGACTAAAACTCAGCTCTGGGGAGTTTATACTTTTCAAGGGGGAGGGATACAAAGAGGTGGGGACAATCTAAACAAAGCATAGTGTAGTACAGGAATCAGCCTGGTAACAGAAGTTCCCCAGCCCTGATCTCATCACCATAACAGTGCCTTTCAAATGCATAGGTGCTAATCTAATTGGCCTGACAGTATCGCCCAGACCTTCACATCATCACAGAGACAAAGGCACAGCCTGGCCTTGAGATTAGCATTCACATTTACCATAGGACCCTACCCAGTGGTCAGGAAGTACAAAAAGACAAAAGGTTAATGTCTCAGACACCTGGGCTAACAGACTTGATCTTCTTAGAATGTCATCATCTTTACCTCAAAATGTAAAACCCAACTAACATAACTCTTTCAGTTTATATACTATTACGTTAGTAGCTAGATTTAACATTTTATAAATTTGTAATCCTACAGTAGATTTCTCATTTCTTAAACACCATCATGTTGGAAGATCTACCCATGGTCATGGAAAAGATATTACTGTGTTTCAGGGTCAAAATGAAATGACTGCTATTGGGGTAAGAACTGTCCAACACACTGCTAAAACCTTCAGGGAAGAATCGTGGTTAGAAAAAGTCTTAATGATTGTGAGCAGCGATCACTTAAACAGTTGATGAAATCGAATTGTAAAAATTGTAATTTAAATTTTTTTTTAAAAATGAGAATTTCCACAATGTAAAGACAACTAAAGTATTGGAACTAAACAGATGTGTAACCCTAAGAAAAACACTCATCAGTGAGGCTAATCGGAAACTTATGATCGAATTCATTATGATAGGGAGCATGAAGAATGGAGCATTGGAAAAAGGTCATGTGGTCTGATGAATCCAAATTTACCATTCCAGACTGATGGGTGCATCAGTGTGAGAAGAGAGGAGTGATGCCTAGTGCCTACTGTACAAGCGTGTGGAGGCAGTGTTATGATCTGGGGTTGCTTCAATTGGTCAGGTCTAGGTTCAGCAACATTTTGTGCCCAAAAAATGAAGTCAGCTGACGACCCGAATATACTGAATAAACAGGTTTTTGATTTATTATTTTTTCACCAGGCATGCTCCAAGATGATGATGCCAGGATTCATCAGGCGCAAATTGTAGAAGAGTAGTTCAGGGAGCATGAGATACATGTAGTAGACCTTAACCCCACTGAGAATCTTCGGAATGTGTTGGAAAAAGCTTTACGCAGTGGTTTGACTCTCCTATCAACAATATAAGACCTTAGAGAGAAATTAATATGACTCTGGAAAAAAAGAAACTTTATGATGGTGCATAATCTTATGGAAACAGTGCCACAGCAAATGTGTCGTTATCTAAGTAAAAGGTGGTCGAACAAAATATTAGTGTGTGGGCCTTTTTCACAGCTGGGCAGTATAGTTAACAACATAGCCCAGAGTTTTTCTTTTACCTCCCATCAACTGCATGAACCCAAGGCAGAGAGGACACCATCATTAAACCCAAAGCAGGAGATCACTTTGGGAGACGGAGGCCTTGTGTAGCGGTACTGAAACCTAATATGCCTATATAAGTTACCTGTCTGAAACCTGCTCCAGCGTGAGTTTCTTGTCACTCTGTAACAAGATGGAGACGTAATGTCGAATGACCCCGACGAGAAACGTGATGAACACAATAGGCAACACAACCCACAGCCGGATGTTGGAGTCCAGCAGGAGTTCTGGTTCAGCCATGGTTTACTGGAGTAGTGCTGACAGGACTAACCTGTAGGAAACAAAACACTTTTTGGTCTACAGAGAAATAATAACAACAACAACAATAATAATAATAACGATGAAGTAAGAAGTCTTCACAACCTAAAACATAACATTATATAGACTTGACCTCTACTACCAATGCAAAACAAGCCCAAGAAATCCGGTTAGGTGGGAGATAACTAGGATAACTAGTCCTCGTAGAAAAAAAAAAATCACTGGCTAATGGAAGACACTGACCAAATGTCACTTAATTGCAAATCTTTGTGTAGTTAGACAGCTTCGACAAGAAAGCCATTGGTTAGCTATTACACACTGTAAACTGTTGACTGTCGCCTGATTTAGACCTGTTATACCCATCGTTATATCATATTAACTTAACAATATTCGCCTCTTAGCTAACCCTGGCTAGTTTACATGCCGGCTACAGAACATAAGCTAACAGTATTAGCGCTAGTATTAGCAGTGTCTTGGAAAGCTCGAAGCTCATTCATTGATAATAAGAAAACAGCTAAACATTGCTTAATGTGACTTTTCTCACCGATCCCAGCCGTTTACCTTGTAATAATAAAATTCTATTTTAACTCCTCTAACGTCAGACTCGGTCGGAGCACAAACCCAACGGCACTGGCACTCCCTCAGTGCACCAGCTCCCGGGGCTAGCAGCTAGCACTCAATTCACACACACAGAGACTAGCGGTCAAGAAAACGGCTCGATCCCAAATCGGTTCCTACACTCTAATTTAAGTGCACTTCACATGTTGTGTAACTTATGAAGTGTGCTGCATGTCAAATTGGATGGTGTTTTTATGAATCGGCCAGTATTATCGACGTTTTCAAAATGGCGACTACAAAAATAATAACGTTGTACGTAAATAATAATAATAATATTATTATATTTGTATATTATTATTATTATTATTATTACACATGATGTATTATATATGATATATTAATATAGCGTATTCTTATATAACATATAATAATACTATGATAATAATATACTATACTATTATTAATATTTTATCAATATAATATACATCATGCTATTTTTCTTTTCCTGAAGTGTGCATACATTTCTTTTGGATGACTCTGTATATATACAGTACATATTATGTAAAATAAAATCACATTTCCGGTATTGTACTTAATACAGTAAATCTGCGCCTTTTCTTCTTTATTCAGAAGACTGTGTGTAATATTTACTAATAACAATTTTAAAATTTGTTTTGGTCTGCACCTACTGTCCTTAACTGGGGCCATTGTCTTCACATGGTCTTGTGGTTTTTTTTGCACTGTTTGCACACAAGTGGACTGTATACAGTTTAGGGCTCTTTTAGTATAATTTTAGATTTGTGCAGTCTTTTGTAGTTTTGTGTTTTTATGTAGTACCATGGTTCTGGATGAATTGTCGGTTTCCTACTGCATATGGTTGAAATGACAATGAAAGGCACTTTGACACTAAAGCCTTGAATGCATGTTCCTCACTCCAGCTCATATTAGTTGGTTTTATTTATTCAATTCATTTATTTATTCATTTAGGCTCGACTTTACTAGTGGGTTTTGTCTTCTCCGCACTTTACTCATGGATGCAAGCCTGGCAGGAAGGTTAACCACTTTGATTTTGTCTGCATTTCCCTGATGATTCATCTTTGATTTAATTTACATACACCCTACATCAAGTCTAGTACTGATGGTTATTATTACCCATAGCAAGTAAAAAAAAAATAAAAAAAAAGCAAAGAAATCTGGAAAAAAAATTGAATGCATCATGGAAAAAATGTGATGTATATACAAGGATCATATATACGTTCAGATTCCAAAGAGTGCACAGAAACAAACAATTCTTCAGTCAGTTTGAAGGTGCAGATAATTATTTTCATGTTTTCATATTTTTTACTAGAGAGAACCCGTGGTTCTGCCCACATGCAGATTCTGATGCCTGTGTGCTACCATTACCTGCGAATGTAGTGTGCCATCAACTCACTGCCGCTCCTTATGCTGTTCCAAGATTTTAGCAGCCCTTAATTCTGCCTGCCATATGCGCCATCACTGTAGATGTGTGTTGTGAGTTTGAACCAAGGTTTCAGTAGCCCTAAACTCGGAGTGACATGACAGCTTTGACCTTAGACGCTACTGCCTGCAGTTCCAGTCAGTGAGGAATGCGTGTGACATGCTCTCAGTATTACATAAAAGTTGATGACACCTACTGTGACACTTAGTGAGAAGTTCATTTGGGTTCATTTGTGTCTAGTTTTTTTTTTTTTACAGTAGATAAGTTTTGTTTACCACATTTATGTAAATCTGTATGATGTTTAAGCTAAAGGTAGTACACCATACTATATCTTGAAAAGACGTGACCAGAAGCAAGTTCACTGAACGGGAAGTTACATCATAGGGTCAAAAATACAATACATTTCATCTTCTCAGACATTAACAGTGTGCTGGGTAAATTGATTAAATGAATGTAATATTATTATCATTGTGTAATCTTTCTATTCGGCTTTTTATTGACAGGTTCATTGATTACAGTTTTTCCCCCTCTTTCCTCTTGAGTGACTTAGGAGGTAACAAGAGGATAATGGAGGAATGGAGTAACAAATCAACCAAGCTTGCAGGGTTGTGGGACAGCACAGCCACCAGATTAAATGGATCCGATCCTTACTACCCATCCCAACAACTTATACATGCATCCTCCAAGTTTGGCACTACTAAATGAGCAGGACATTGACACAGTCCCTTTCAAATTCATAGTGTTCAGCTAAACTACTGAATCCACGTTCTTCTGTTCTTTGTATACACATGCAAACTCTCTCTCCTACTTTAGACTTTTGTCAAAAAAGTTTTTATTTACATCAGATTTATTAACAGTCTCCATGACATGACATGACACTGCAGTTACCTGAACACACACACGAGCACTGGTGTAATCTTGGGTCGGGGGAACCAACATATGCTGCGCATGTCCAAGTCGCCAATTCCACATTAACCATCAGCGCTTTTAACCATTAATAACTTGATTAAAAGGCAGCAGATGGTGTACTGGCTGACTAGATGAAAGTCCCACAAGAAATACAGGGACTAAGACATTCCTATAGTAAATTCTGAGAGGCTTTTTGGGGGGGGAGAGCACAAATGGCAGATCGTGTCCATAGGATAAAACAATAATTATATAAAAAGAACTGAATAAGAAACAAATGTGTCAGTCCAAGGTGCCTCTGGAGGGCTTGGTTTCGTTGTTTAGAAGAGCAGAGCACCCATACTGCCGACTTCACTTTGTTCCTTTACGAAGATCTCAAAGTACTGGTAGATGATTGTGACGGCCAGCAAGATTCCCGTTCCTGAGCCGATGGCACCCAGGAAATCAGCCATGACAGAAAGGCCACCTATACACAATCCTCCGAATGCTGCTGCTGTGGGGATGTACCTACAACATAACAGCAGAGTTAAACAACTGTGACATATTTGTGACATGCTTATTTAGCAACTGGAAGCCAGTATTTTTATGTTCTACCTGTTGAGTTCATGCACCATAGATGTGTCCCTGTGTCCCCTCATCACCATCTGCTGTTCTTTAAGCTGTTTTGCAACCTATGGTAAAGAATTCCAATGGTGTGCTTCATTATAATTCAAATCAAATCAGAACTATGTATTATAACAATTATACTCCATAAATTATATGAAAAATATAAAAGCACTACACTTACATCTTTGGCAGAAGACCCAGACACCTCAATCCATGTCTTTGAAAAGAAAGCACAGGAGCCCAGCATGAAGACGATGTAGATGACAGCATGGACTGGATCATCTAGAACGGAGCCAAATGACTCGGGAGGGGAGAGGTAGTAACACAGACCGCCTACAGGGTACGCACGAGCTGGCCCTCCAGTCGAGGTATCCTGGTAACACACACATAGCATGTGGATCTCATGACTGTGTTTCAGACATATAAATGTTTGACATAATTATCTGTTCTATAAATATGCCATTGTGTAGTATAATAAGTTATTAAAGAGGTCCTATTATGCTCTTTCAAATATTGCATGCAGTGTGTCATGTAGCTGTATGTGAACATAAACTATCTGCGACGCTGACCATGCATGATAAACTAAGTTTTTGTCTCTTAAAAA
>JAOVVB010000016.1:14116616-14134644 GCA_028570985.1 Heterobranchus longifilis | reverse complement strand
ATATATGCATATGCAATGAACATGCAACATATAGCTATTATCTTTGACATATTCGTTTGATTAATTTAAAATCTATGTAACTAAATGCATTCTGCTCTTCTTTATTAACTTAGTGGTTTCATACTCCCTTGGTTACATTCAAGCAACTTTACTGCACCACAGCTGTCTAATGACAAATTGTACTGTAAGATATATATTAATTTCATTCTAGGATTTGATGACTTATAATGATGTCTTCATTTATTGTAATAAAATAAAGACTGTTGTCTTATATATTCTATATTTTGTGTACTTCCATTTCCATCCATCCATCTAGGAACCTTTGTATTCCAATATGGACTGTGGAGGCCAGCGGTGACTATTGTATTTATTCCCACTTTTAAGTCTGTGGTATTACCTCCACTTAACATTCACATAGGCATTTACACTACTGGCAATTTCAGGACACCAATTAGTCTAATCTGCATGTTTTTAGCCTGTGGAAGGAAACTGAAGTACCTGCAGGAAACCCACCAAGCACAGGAGGAACATGCAAACTGCATGCACACAGACCCCAAGGTGGGAATCAAAAATTGCACCTCTATGGTCCAAGTTTGATTCCCATCTCAGTGTTAATGACTAAGCCATAATGCCTCAATGTTTCCATTTACTAAGATAATATTCATGTTGTTTAAAGTTGCACTACTGTGACATGCATATAAATTCACTTGGGCAGTTACAAGAGCTCAGGATCATACTGGGGACCCTGGAGCTGTTAGGTGGCCTATTTTATAACAGATTACTCATAATTTAACTGGAGAGATGGGTGTTGCTTAGCTTTCATGATCTTTTAAGTTATCTTAACAACAATGGCTGGTCCATGCCTGCACTAGTTTCCTCTCTTTGTTCCTTCACTCTTTGGACTGGTTCGCATGTCGTCCAACTGTCAGTCGTCCAACTTGCCGCATTGCCCACTGGCTGGATCTGCACAATGGGTGAATGAGCTATATAAATGGGACTCTGAGTCAGCTGTGGGTTTCACACTGCTACACTACACTGAGTCTGTAATTGCAGAGAGCATTCAGATAAAGGGGAGACTGAGATATATATATATACATATATACATATATATTTAGAGTACAGAGAATTATTCAGAATGACACTAACCTAACATTCTCTTTAATGTTTATTCATTTTAGGACAACAAGGCATTTTAATGTGTGTTTGTATGATTTGGCAGAATGCATTTGCTTCAGATTGTGTTTTATTTTTTTCAAGTAATATAAACCCAAATGCTAAATAAAAGCATTTGGGTTTATATTATTACATTTTAAAAATCTATGGTGTGATATTTGTGGTGTGTTTATGGTGTGTAATTTATCTGTGAACTGTAATACTGAATTTATCACGTTGAAATTGTATGCATTTAGCGTGTGCTGTGTTCAACTTCATCTGTGCTATATATTTATGAGGGGTGTTAATGGCAAACCGGGACTTTTGATTGGGCTAAATAACAGAGCACAGTTATGAGAGTAAAAACTACCTTTATTTTTCTATATAGCCCACTGATACACTAATGAACCAGTGTTTCAATAGTGCTTGGATACCATCAAGATAGAAAGTTTTCTCAGTACACCAGAGCCTGATCAAATTGCTTGCTTCACTTCTGAAACACTGGCCTCCCAGGAACTCCTTAAATGCCTCAAACAGGTGGATATCACTTGGAGCGAGGTCATGGCTGAACAGGGGATATGGGAATAATATGTGTCCCTGTAATAGGAAAGTGATGTTGGAGAATGATTGTATATACAGTTTACACAGATTGATACATTTCTTCTGCAGGTTGGTGACGAGTTTTTCAACTGTAGTGAGCTCCGAGCCACCTGGGCCGGATCATCATTAACGGATACACAGCCTTCTTTAAAATATTTTCACCATTCAGATGTTTTACTGCGGCTAGGAGTCTCATCATCATACTGTGCTTGAAGTCTTCGTTAAATGTCAATCTCTCCTTCTTTTTTCACAAAAAATGTCATCACAAGTGCAGTTTGGCTTGAACGCCCCTCTTATTTCTTTACTTCCAACTGTTATATAAGATTCTAACTCTTCCATCGCCTGCTTTTTTCTTTCTCTGTGTCTAGTCATTGTCAGTACTGAGGGTTATTCATTGCACATGGCTAGGCTGTGTCAGAGTCTGTCTATGTCAATTCCAGTCACAACCTGGAACCTCAGAAACAAGAGGCAGCTTTTCATTCTTTATTCTGGAAGAGATGAGGTTATGTGCAGAAACCTCACAGTCACAATTTCTGATTTTTATAAAGCACGTAGGACAGCATAAACTCTTTTCTTCACTCTAACACTGCATACACAGTTTAGCCCTAATGTTTTGCTCAGTACTCAGAAGTAAATGTCCCATTCACTTGTCTAGGCATAAAATCCTATTACTATTTTTCAAGTTATCATTGATTGAACTTCACTGGTTACAATTATATTAGAATTTTATAAAAACCTAGTCATACTACATCTGATTTCTGCTCTGTGACTCACAAACAGTCTGCTGTGAAAAGGCGGGTTATAGTGGGTACAATTACATCAGTGCAGCTAAAGCAGCAGGCTATAATGTCTACAATAATTCACAGTAAAAAAAAGCGTAATTAAAAAAAAGTATTTTGTAGCACTTTATTTTTCTTGTCCACACAGGAGCCTCAGGTTTCTATTCTTTCTTGAGAAATGGAACCTGATGTGGTCTTGATTGGAAAACTGATTGGGCGTGCTTTTCTGCCCAACACAGTTGAGTATAAAGAGTGGTTGTGTAAGTACCTATAGAATTCTTGTCTGCTTTAGGAGCCTGTTTATTATCCTCTAACCTCTAATTATTAAGGCATTGTCACCCACATACTATAAACTCTAGAAACGATTGTGCGGGAAATTCCTAGAAGATCAGCAGTTCCTAAAATACTAACACTGACACCCACTGCCATGCCACATTCCAAGTAACTAAGGTTAAATTCCCCCTTTTCTGATGTATAAATATTTATTGAAGCACTTTAATTATTTGTATGAATGAGCAGGTATTCCTTAAAATAAAAAATTCTTATGAAGTGAATCTATCTAAAATCAATATTAACATTAAAATTAAACATTAACATGTATTAAACATATTTATAATTATAGTTTTGTTTTGCTTTTTATGCTTAGACAAAAATTTTACATATAGCAAGAATGAATGGAAGAAGTGTGTTTTCTTTTGTTATTGTTTTTCACTTAAACTTAATCACTTGAAAAGTGAATCGTGTTATTACTTGAGTGCAAAATTGTGCTTTTGTACTACAGCACAAACATCCGCAAATGTTCCAGTGTACCAGAAAGAAACTGCAATCTTTAAAAGTGTTTTTTTTTCTTCAAATTTTTCTTCCATTCATTCTTGCTATAGCCCACGTAAAATTTTAATGTTAATATTGATTTTATATAGATTCACTTCATAAGAATTTTTTAAGGAATACCTGCCCATTCATACAAATAATTAAAGTGCTTCAATTAATATTTAGACATGTCACCTTTTTGCCATTTTACTCACTCACTCATCTTCTATACCGCTTTATCCTGTATTCAGGGTCGCGGGTTTGCCATTTTAAAACACATGAAACTGTAATAACCTGCAATGTTTTAATATGAAATTTTTATAAACCAGACTACTAGTATTTGTACAGTAGTTATTGTATCTAGTACACTACGGTGGCATGAATGTCATTCAAAATAGACATTAGTTAAATTGTTCATTCGTCTGCTACTGTATATAGCCTGTGTACAGGGTCACAGGGGCCTGGAGCCTATCCCAGGAGACATAGGGCATGGTACACCCTGAACAGGTTGCTAATTAATCGCAGGGCACAAACACTACAAGCAATTTGACAACACCAATTAACCTAACCTGCATGTCTTTGGACTGTGGGAGGAAACCAGAGTACCCAGAGAAAAATGATCAAGTGTTGGGAGCACATGCAAGCTCCACACACATAGATCCGAGGTAGAAATCGAACCCTCGGGCTCACACATGCAAGGCTACAGTGCTACTGTAAGCATTATGCCACCATGCCACCTTAATTAACATTCATATGAAATAATATTTCAGATAAAGGTATTTGATTTTTGTAACTTTAACATACAGTATTACCCATAAAGTATGTATCTGTATGTTACACCCTGGAACATACCTGGAGGAACATAGGAAATAATAAGGAAGGGTATAATAAGGAACTGCTGTCATGTTGAGTATACACAACAGCCCATTTTGATCAAGAGAGCATCCTGGACATTTTTATGTGTACATATTTTGGTGAAGGATGAGTAAAGAACAGGAGAGGACTGGCTAAACATTTTCTTCTTCTTTCTTTACTTATGTAACATACTGTCCAGATGGCCACTGTACTGTAAGTGCCTGGTAGGTAAATTCATCTTCCAACATTCACACAAACACAGACCTGAGACTCCTTTAAGCTGCATGAAAACCAGTAAGAGCTGTTTACTAGTATATGTTTACTAGATAATGAAATGGGAAAATAAAATTCAGCCACTAACTGCCAAGGTCTGAGGAAAGGATACAGGAAAAGGAATAAGGGACCATGACGTGACAATATCATGAATAAGCATTTTCTGATGGTGGCATACATACAGCTCATCACCAGTTTAGTGTCAGGTTAACCAGATGCCTTATACAACAGTCTTGTGCGTCCATTAGTATTGTGTAATTAGTTGTGTTTAGATTTGACATTTCTGGAACATTACTGATTCTATTACGGTATATATACAGCAGATAGAAAATGAATACACACCATTTTTCACAATTACATTTCACAAATTTTCAAAATTAGACGGATGTAAGCTGGGATTAAAATAGAATACACTTATTATTTTTACTTATTATTATGCTAAAAGACAAGAATACAAAATGAACAACTAAACATTTAAAATGTTAATGAAAAATGAACAACTACAATTACAGTTGTGGTTTGCATGTATAACATTCCTTAAACAATAAGTAATTACCTTCAAGGTCAAATAGTCACATCATTTTCCAACACCCAGCTGTTTACTATGGACCTCAGTTTTCAAGTGTAAATCCTTTGGCTCCATAGACTCCCTCACTCTGTGGCAAAGCTGTTTGAAGGAACACATCAGGTGAGGGATATAATTAGATTCCAGAAGGTTAGAGCATACCCCGAAACACTGTTAAGTCCATAGTAACATCTAGAGTCTACCAAATCTTTTAAAAGTAGATGACCATGAAAGAAGACACTAGGTCAGAAAGATCACAGGGAAAGTCTGAAACATCTAAAGGATTCTGCAACAAACAGGCAGATTGTTTTGTGGTCAGATTAGTCCAAAGTAGGACTTTAGATTTTTGTTGTGCTAAACGACCCATCACCAAAACAACACCATCCCAACTGCAAAGCATAGTGGTGGAAGTACAATGTTGTGGAAATTTTTCTCAAGGAACTAGGGAACTTATCATGGTGGAACATTCTATGGATGAAGCTAAAAAGGGAATGTTCTGGAGAAGAACTTGATTAAAATGTAAATTCCAGCAATTCCAACAAGACAATGAGCTCAAGCGTCAGGATAACGTTACCATGGAGTGTCTTGTTAGGAACAGGGTGGATATCCTGAAGTAGCCTAGACAAAGCCTTGACAAAATCCAAAATCTTTGAAATGAGAGCTACTAAAAGAGACACCCTGTGCTGCTAAAGGTGTCTACCACATATTACCTCTAGAGATATGTACTAAAGAAACAAAGATATTTCAGTTGCTATATAGTTGGTATAAATCTCTCAATAAATTCACAGCATTCATGTGGTATGCTATGTTGTTTGGATGAGGAAAAATATGTCCCACATAAATACATGAAGTTTACAAAAGCTAAGTGAATTTTTTTTTTTTTTTTTTTAATGGTATGGATTTTGTTTTCTATCCACCGTATTAATAAAATGTTCTATTAAGCATAGGGAATGTCAGCTATGTGCTGAACAAAAGGTCACATAACACATCATTAAAACAACTATATAATTAAATACATAGTTATAAATCATCCAGACACTAGGTTATTCTTGTTAATCAGCTTATAAGTTACACAATGTGGAAGTGAAATCAGCACGTGTATGCAACTTTTAATGTAAGTTATAAGTTAAATAATGCAAACAGTATTCTTCATATTCTTACAATCGGTGAAATAAACACACATCAAAATGGATTTAAAGATTAGGTTTTTTATAGCTTCAGTAAGTTGTTTTGTTAAAAAAATACTTTTATATAATTTTATTTCTGCTTCTTAATGAATTTAGAATCTTTAATTTTATTTTTGAATTATTATTATTTTTTTATTCTTAATGAATAAATTTCTGCTTTGTAATGAAGCTGTTTACAGGGAAAAAAATACATTAGTTGGTTGGTTAGTTGACCCACCACAATAACAATTCTTTATGTACAAATTATGCACTAAGCTTTATATTAATGATATTTTTTTCAATATGTTTTATTGTTCTTGTGCATATCTTTTTCTCATTACCTCACTAGAATCTCTTCCTGATTCTGTTTTTTTGGAATCTGGCACTTTTACACATGGACCTGAAACAAGGAGAAAAGATAAATGTGAAAGTGTGTGTGGGTGTGTTTGAATGAGCGGCCTACAAAGTACAATGTGACAAAGTAAATGAGCAACACAACGTGTCTCCACAGTAGTCTATTCTGGGAAAGGAACAATGGCGGCGAGTCTCACAGGTTGAATGAATCACATGGAGCATTTATAGGGCAGATCTATTAGGCTTCATAAGGCTACATATTTTATTATTTTAATTATTATAATTATTATAATTAAAATAATGATAATATTAATTAGAATAGTTCATTTAAATAGTATTAATTTTTTTATTGCTTTAATTGATAGATTATTTATTAATTTAATTTTGGTTAGATCCCAGGGATGTTGTTTGTTTGTTTTTTGTACTATTCTGTGTAAACTTTAGTGACTTTTGTGTGTGAAAATCCCAAAATCCCATCTGTCTGTCTGTCTGTCTGTTTGTGTGTTATCTGAAAAGTGGTTTGCTATTTGTTTTCTGCAATATTTTATTGCTTGGAAACTTAATTAAATTTTTTTTTATCTCACTCAGAAGTCATAAAATGCACCCAAAATCTAGATAAAAAATACAGTGCCAAAGACTTTTGCAGAGGCATTAGTTGCAGCATCAAAGATGTGAAAACTACAGCTCTGCTCAGTTGCCATGGTAACTGACTCACAATTACGTAACAGGTCAGCCCTACACAGAAACCTGAGACCATGCAAACACACTGTGCAAACATACACACTTATGTGCATGTTTGCATGAAAGCATAGACAAGCACACAGACAAGCGAATTCTGAATTGGATCATCCAATGATTGCACTCTATGGCCCACTGGCCCTGCTAAAACACAATTATATAAACGGAAAAAAGAAGCAGGACACCAGCATTACAGAGAATTAAACTCATTCTCTAATGCAAACACTCATTATCAAAGCTTTCTTCTATCAAAGCTCAACCTAAAGCACATAAGCTGCAGACTAATGTGTAATACACACAATACTTAAGCGTTCTGCAGCAGCTGGTTTATTGCACGAGAGCTTTCCTGACTAGGCACACTCACGTTCTGCTCAGTAATGAAAACATTGAAGGATAAACTGGGTATTTGATATTCGTTGCTGTGAAGCAGATGCACATGAGACATTAATGTCTGTGCAAAGATTTATCCAGTGCTCTACAGACCCGCACGGGCACATTATGAACCCTGTTATTAGGCCAGTGGAAACTGACAGAGGTCATCAATTTAGTTTTTTTCCCCTTTTTGTTAAATTGTTCATAACAAAAAAAAAAAAAATCACAGATCATGATTTCAAAAAATCTTCCCTATGTTTTAATGTTTTCTCTAGTAACCACCATTGTACCAATGTTCTCAAACACTATGTGCCTAATTTTTAAACAGGAGGCCTCATGTAGCTTACTTCATTACTGCCTCTAAAGACCTTTACCAGATTGCAGTCAGTTAGCAGACACCGCTTTTTAATCAGTGACTGCTTTTTGCTATGATTTAACATGACAGGATCCAGGCCCATAATGAAGCTAACCGTCTTTGCATACTTTCCAGGCTGGTCAGCTACAGAATTCATTAATCCTTTATCACAGTTCTGGCAGCAGCTTCAGTGCTCTTTCACACCTACTGTACATACAGAGTGTGAGAGTCAGAGTGATTGGCTGCAGTTTGAGATGTAATTTACCTCTTTTAAAAGTTTTGTCAATTGAAATAGTTGTATATAGAAACAGTTGTATATATATTACCTAGTGGCAAAAACTGAATCAAACTTTGCTGTTGTTAGTCTTTTGGCTGCTCCAGTCAATGGGTCACTACAGTGGATCATCCGATCAACAACTTGGCACAAGTATTACGCCGGATTTCCTTCCTGACGTAACCCTCCCAGTTTCCAGCCAGCAACAAACATACAACCTCTAAATGCATTGAAATAAAAGTTTTACATTACACAGAACTGACATAACTAGTATAACTATCTACTTTAAAACATATTTTGTGTGTTACATACGGTATAGCATTTCTTTCTTCTTTTTTTTTTAGTTCATCAGTTCAGATAGTCCTGTACTGCTACTGCTCTGTCTTTTGGGTCAGCCTGTGCATACACTCACTCACCAGAAAGCAACTTGACAAATGAACATGTGCATAACACAGTGTCCAATCAGCTGGCTTGAATGATTCCTTGGATTGATCCTAAAGAGTGGGTCAATTGATGTTTCTTTACTTCCCCACTAACAACTTCCAGTTACACACTACACACCCACAAGAGACATACTAATCAACTGCTATGTCAATGGAGGGTTTTTTTTTTTTCATGATTATTATGCTTGTAGCACAATAATCTGACATTAAAATGTCAGGCTTCACACGGACTAAAATGGTCTTAAAAATAACCATAACATTTTTTAAATAGTGGTCAATTTAATCCCCCTGCAGAATCATCAGCTGTTTTTTTTTTGACTTGCAATGACCTCTCAGTGCAACACAAAGTGTTAAGCCATTTAAAAGACTTCCAACACATACATCATCCCTTTATCACTGTAGAGTAATTGTGATAATTCCAGGTTAACATGGAAGCAGAAAAGCTTTATACATACATATATTATAAATTATACACACTTCAGGAAAAGAAAAACCTGTATAAATACTTTATTACTACATTTATATACAATATATATTATTTATTTATTTATTGACAATAATGGCTGTGTGTTGACTTATTTTCAGAGGACAGTAAATCTATACTGCTATACAAGCTGCACATTGTCTACTCTAAAATATATCCAAGTTTTATTTCTATACTATTGTTCTTGGAGAAGATCTACAGTAGTAAAACGTTTGCTGAAATTAGAGAGGTGTACTCACTTTTGTGAGTGTAATGTATATGAAGAGGTCAAGGTTTCCCCCATGTACTGTTAGTTAAAACCAAGGGTACATGTATAATAAGCTTATTTAATTAGCTTTTACAGCAATCATTAAAGGGTTAGTCCAAATTATCTGCATTCTGGCAGAATTCTGGTAGATTTTCTTTAAATTAACTTTTACCTTTTTAATTAAATACAAAAGACAAATACATTGGAACCTTGGAATGCAAATAAATTGTCTGCAAGTGTTTTGCAAGACGAGCCAAATTTTGAAATAAATTTTAACTTGATAAACGAGCGAGGTCTTGACATACGAGTAGTATGCATGCGGTTTGTCTGCTGAGTGTCACGTGATCTCAACTGAGCCAATGGGTCTTCTCGCGCACTACGGGATTGTGGGTAATCGTCTCCCATGCTCAGTCTCAGTGCGCATGTGTCACTCGTATATTCAACATCCGTGCACGCGTGTACTGTTTATTATAACATTACGACCACATGTGTGTATGTGCGTAAAAGCAAAAGCAAGCATCATTAGAGAGGTTCCTTGCTAAAGATCCAGTTTCCAGAGTCACTGACTGTCTGTCAGAAAGCAGTGATTCTGTAGAACTTGACGTGGTCTTCTGCTGTTGTAGCCCATTCATCTTAAAGTTCATTGTGTTGTCCATTCCAAGATCTTTTTCTCTTCACCACAGTTGTAAGGAGTGCTTATTTGAGTACTATGGACTTCCTTTCAGCTCAAAACAGTCTGGTCATTCTCCTCCGAGCTCTCTCAAAAAGGCGTTAAAGCCTGCAGATTCTCCGCTCACAGGATTGTTATTGTGTTTGTGACATCATTCGGCGTTAACTCTAGGAACTGTTGTGTGTGAAAAACCCAGAGGATTAACAGTTTCTGAAATAAGTCCATCTGGCACCAACAACCATGTTAACTGAATTCATACTTTTTTACATTTTGATGTTTGATGTGAAGCTCTTGATCTGTATGTGATTCTGCTCACTATGATGCTGCCACATAATTGGTTGATTGGACAACTGCATAGGTGGACTTATTAAAATTAATCAATCAAATTGACTTATTAAAGTCAATCAATCAATCTATCCATGACCCTTATAAAACAGTAGTGTTGTGCTATAAGCAATGTATTCATGTGAATTACATTTCAACCTACATGGATCAACACTGCAGCAAAACAAAAAGACTGTAAAATTGCCTGCATCATGAAAAAGTCACTAAGTCACACTTTTAACAAAAGCAGTTTTATTTTTTCCTCCAACAAACTGTTGACAGAACAGGTACAGTATTTGAACATCTCAAATACTATTATTATAATAATAACCATTATAACAGTAATAACAGGAATGTAGCTTTCATGTCACCATTTTTGACATTTTTTAGTTTATATAAGAAATACAGTATGTCAAATAAATAAAGCTTTATTATAGTCTCAGTGTGGCTCTACTGTTTACTTGAATATAGTTCTCTCTTTACAGTGGAAAAAGCAAGAGTGGTCATTTCATTATCAAAAATTGACCTTTCTCCACCTTCTGCTCGTGCTCATCACAGAGTACGAGCAAATAACCGAGTGCAAACTGTAGCGCTATATCCTTCTTCTGGAATGACAACTAGATTCTCAGATTCTCGCTTGCTTACACTTTTTTGTTGGTTATTTGCAGTAAATTCATTTAGAAAACGTGGGGACGTAAAACGTTTAACAGTGCATCGGGGCAAGGTGAGGAGTCAGTTGCCAAGTCAAGTAAACAAATCACTCTCATGTCTTCAGTCATCTCCCCTTTCAACCCTTTTTAAACTTTTTTAAACAAAAAAAAAGAAAACCGACAAGAGCGAGCCTGCTAAGTCTTGCAGCTTCATTAAATGTCCCTTTATGGGCACCAGACAGATCAAAAGAAAGAATTCAAGAAAGAGCAGTGAGAATAAAAAAAAAGAGACGATGACATTTGACAGAGATTGACACTGGTAAACTCTCTCTCTGCTTTCGCACCATATGCAGTCTGGTTCTATATTTTGTGTATTAATATTGCACATAAAAAGCCCAGTTCAATCAGCACTGTGCTCCTCTAACTGAGAGATAATAGTTATGAGGTTCTGGAGGCCAAAAATGTATCCTGTGTCCTGGCCCTCGTGCACAACACTGTCCTCCCTGTAGTGCCGGCATGTGGTGTGGGCGAAGTCAATCATTCGCACATCCACCACTGGCCTGGAGTTCCCACTGCTGCTGTTAGCACCACTGCTAGCACCACTACTGCTGCTCCCACTCGCTCCTCCAGTGCCGTGCGGAAACCCAAACGCTCCTTGCTCCTCCTCTTCCTCCTCTTCTTCTTCCTCCTCTCCCTCTTCATCAGAGAGGCCATCCTCTGTAGAGCGACGTGAGCATGGCGGGTCTCCATCATAGATAATGAGAAGTGAGCTGGAGTAGAAGCGGTAACTCTCGCACGCCTCCAGGGCGGCCTGCATTTCTCGGAGTCGCCGCAAAACAGGGGAGAGGAGCTCGTGTCGCAATCTCCGCCCATCATGGAAGAATTGGAACAGAGCCTCCTTAAAACCAGCCAATGTCAGTTTGCGTCCGTGGTACTTGTTCATGAACATGAGCTGACCAGAGTCAGCTTGGTAGACCTGCAGAAAAGAAGGTTGTCATTACTACACCACTAAAGTTATCAATTATGCAGACTGAGGTTATATTTTCTCAAATTACCCTACATCATGTAGTCATCAGCAGCTCTAATTAAATACATAAAGTGGGATCCAACAGCACATAAGATTTCCTATCTTGCAAATTTAATATTCTGGACACCTTCAATCATCATACTTGAATACAAGCAAATTTGACACTGACCACATGAACTCCTTTGCATAAAAGCTCAGAGTTGCTTCATGCTTAATGTCTTCTATTGAAACATATGGCCTTACAACGCTCATATTAACTTTATCTAAAATGCATCATAATATTTTGCTCAAACATGTCCACATCAGCTCAAATCCACACGCTTATAGCAAAAAGACAACGCCACTAAATTAGAGACAGGAAAAATTGAGTTATGTATCATGATTCTTTCATGTAGCAATTCACTGTAACTTTATCTGCAACCTGACCCAAAAATTGGGTATAAAATAAAATATATATATAAAAAATTTATATATGAATGCATTTTAGATGGCAAAATGTGGCTGTTTTTCTATAATCCTGCAGGTGGCGTGGTCTAAATTGAAAACAGCTAATTTCATAATTTAGAATTTCTGCAAAACGTCAAAGAAAACAAAACAAAAAAAAAAAAAAAAACCACCCACAACCGAATTATATAATTGTTACACTTACAAAGTTGCAATACAAATCAAACCAGCACCTCGGTATTATGATATACTACACTAAATACTTACAAACTGAAACCCATGCAAATATTTCAAATGTTCCATATTTTACCTGAGTTATTGTCAGTAAAATTAAAGTAAATTAAAAAAAGAATGGATAATAGAAGCATGTTCATTAGCGCTCTCAGACTTTTGAAACCCACTGTATATATTAATATACAAGTATATGCAAAATTTTTGCTGCCCAAATGTAGTCCTCTCTGAATGTTCTGCTATTATACAGTGTGAGGAGTTGAGTGGAAGCTTACCTGCATGCCGCACAGACGGACCCCGATGCTGGCCGATGTGCTCTGCTGGCACTTGCGGATCTGCATGGCTTTCTTTTCTTCAGAAGCATCATCACCGTGCTGCCGTGTGCCCATCTTCAGATCCAAAACACATGGCATTTTGTGACTCCATGTCAGGTTCTCCAACAGGATAAACTCTGTGAGAGGGCTGGATCAAGGAAAATCTTATAACAATTACCTAGCCTGAAACTGTATAGACCTTTAAACATTTTACCACAAAACAATTTAAATCACCTTCATTTACAGTGTTCAGTCCATAAAGTGAAATACTAAATCATTTTTACAAATCAAATCTACACAAACATTTCAATATGCCTCCCACACAAAGAGACAGAACTGAAAAAGAAACTACACTGCTACAGCTGTCTTTAGCAGTTAGAGGATACTGTATTGGTTGCGGTGCTTGGCGTTCTCTTTCATCCTTTGCAGATGTTGCTGGTGGCACTTGAGGCTCCAGGGGTTGTGCTTGAGCTGAGGTGCAGCAGCATTACTCCTCTCCAAGCTATAGTAGAGCACCTCAGCCTGCTGGAACCACTCCAGCTCTTCTTCACGCTTCAGACTAAATACACACAAACAAAGAAAAATACTTAACTGCTAAAATGTTTACACTACAAACCATACAAAGCCATTTACAACATGAACATGATCACACACTGCAACAAACTGATAGAAATAGCATCTTAATTTGTGAAATATTGCACAGAAATGTAAATTGGAAATGTTTTAACATATAAAGCCCTTGCAAAGATTCCTCAACTAGTGGTTGCACAAATCTTTTCATTTTGTTAGTACCTCACTGCTACTGTGGTATAATAATTCCTCAGTATGATGAAAAAAAAATCCTTTTTTACTGCTTGTAGTGCTGCTGAGACACAGCAGCTTGATGTTATGTTTGAGGTAATCTCTTTACAGTGATTATCTAGGTTACTGTGGGATTTCTGTCAGCCAGAACCAGTCTGGCAATTCTCCACTGACGCCTCACATCAACAAGGCGTTTCCAGTCGCAAAACTGCTGTTTATTGGAGGTTTTTACTTTATTGCACCATTTTAATTTAACTCTAGAGACTGCTATACAGTCCCAAAAGATCAGCTGTTATATCAACAAATATACATAAAACCAGCAAATCTGGCACCAACAACCGCATTAAGATCACAATTACTCCCATTCTGATAGTTGACGTGAACATAGCCCCAATGTTCTTGCTGGCCTGTATTTATATGATTTCATGTAATATATATATATATAATTATCATATATAAAATTGGTTAAATAAATAAGAGTATGAATGAGTAGGTGCACAGGTGTTTCTAATAAATCCTCAGAGAATGCACATGCAATACTCAAACACAATAATGTGGCACATGACCATACTCGATTATCAAATTTAGTTATGAAATAGTGATGTTGAGTTGAGCAGACTTCTATAACACAGTGATCTACGCGAATTTTCAAATACAGAAGGTACCATCCGAGAAAAATTTATCCAGCTCGACTTGCTACACTTAATGCTTATGTTGTTGACAATATTTAAATATGACCATAGCACAACACATACTATGCAGGGATTTCTTGCTTGCTAATTTTTTTTTTTTTTAAAGGTAAAGAATGATATGATCTGCTTCACCTTAGTTTCCCTGTAAATGCCTCCTCACCTCTTGTCTTTGTCCTTGCGCGAGTGTCTGGCTCTTTCCTTGCTATAGCCTTCATTGTCCAGCAGCATTTTATTCGACCACTTCATCTTATTCTTAGGTTCTAGGTCCGATGAGGGATCCACATTTTCTAGATCACCCAGGTCACTGTGCAGTGGGTAGGCAATGAGACACAAGTTACCCTCCTCATCCTCCTCGAAGCTCACCGACACCACCCCTAAAGAAAGAGGGAAGGGAAAGAGAGAGAAGTTACTTTCAAGAACTAGACAAAAACACTTCATTTTATTAGAACAGAGTCAGACTTCCCAGCTCAAAAATAGGCAGACTGGGAAATCTTGAGCCATCTTACCCACTCCACTCTTTTTTATGTTCTTACAAGCTTTCCAGCGTTTTACAAAAGTTATAGAGCCGTCTGCACAGCCCTCGGCTAACCTGATAGAGATCAGACAGGTCCACAACACAGACAACGGGAGAGATGTGTGCAGAAAACAGCGGTACAAAGAGAGAGAGAGGAAAAAAAACCACACAGGAACAAAGAGAACTGGGTGGGGGGTTGGGGGGAGGAACAAAAGCTACCAAACAGATGTGGTTTCATCTGACTAAAGGTATTAAACATTTTCTCCATCAAAAGCATTTACACGTGATAGTGAATTTAAACCAGTAAGAAAGGACTCAAGGCAGGAAACTTGAAAACCAAATTATTTATTAAATCAATCTCAACCAAGAAGAGCAAGTACATAATTGTTCACAAAAAGAAAAAAAAATAAAACCTGCTACAGAAATCCAAAATAGCCACAAACAACGAAAATCACATTTAAAAGACAAGAATTAAGGTGTTTTTTTTTTTTTCGCACAGGGAATTTCTTAATTTTTTTGTACAATAATACCCATTGTTCATATACAATGGTTGAATAAAAGACTTTAAGAAAAAAAGAAATCTATATTAAAGAAAGTATATAGATTTTTACAGAGTGCATTACAACAGACAATTTTATATAAGTCTCTTAGAGAAGGGCAGCCCAAAGCCAATTACTATACATTTCCCAGCTCTTGCTGCTTCTCTAACCTTTGCGTCACCATTCTAACCAGTCCAGTACTTTAACTTAAGCCCTGTAAGTTTAAATGTGACACATAAAACATTACAGGAGCGCTTGAGAGACATACACAATCAGAGAATTAGAGAGAAATGTACAATAGATTTTTAAACTATGGCAAGTTAGACAACCCTCAGATCATTACAGCAAGAAGACACAGATACAGCTGAATATACGTTTCCAAACAACCACGATTGTGCTATACATTCAGAAAATGATGTACAACAGCAGAAGAGAAAAATAGGAAGTGAAAGCTGTAACGTAAGCTGCATGATTGAGAACAGCCAGGTCTTGAGGCAGAGACGCACAGGATATAATGCACAATATGTGCATGAGTGAAGCTGTGTCAGCGTATGACGACTGAAAAATGTCATGCCTAGTCTTGCAATATATATATATAATATATATATATATATATAATTTCTCCATCTAATGCTTGTCTTGATACTCAAGCTTATTAGATATGCATGCTGTAAGGCTCATCAAACTTAATAAATTTCGATCCAAGTGTACTCATTCTCACACATACTGTGTATATATATATATATATATATATATATATACACATATACATATATACACACACACACACACACACACAAATGTCAACTTCTGCACTACATGTCAGACAGGAAACCGGTTGGCATTTAACAGTTGACTACAGCGCCTTCACGTGGAAAGGGACCTTTAACTCCATGCGCACGTATACATTTACTTCATATCTTTAGAGAATAAACAACAACCACTACGCAATAAAATAAACAAACAAAACCAAAGGAAAGCACTGTCCCGTTACACAAGAATGAGCTCGATGATAGAGAGATGAAAGCGCTTAATAAACGTACCGTACTAAACAGCACACCAGTTATTAAACACTTATTCACGTTGTTAATGACTATTTATTGCAGTTCCGTTGTTTCTCCTTAACACCGTGACATGCGGTTAATAAGGACACACTCTGAGACAGAAGCAGAAGGCAAAGAGAGAAAACAGGCCACACGCTAGTCAGTTAGCTGGCTAGCTAGCCGCATCTGGCTGCTTACCTCGGTACTGCGGGGTGAACTTGCGCATGGCCGCTGGGAGGCTCTTGTAGAACTGGTGCTCCCGCGGGATGAGCGGCTTGCAGATGGTCTGCTCGCCGAAGCGCAGCACGCACGAGTGGCCGCCCACCTGGTGCACGAAGGGCTCAAGGAGCACCCCCTTCCCCAAAGCCATCGGCTGCTCTGGCTCCATCCCCTCGATGGCTGGGCTCATCCTCCGCGGGCATTAAGACTCCGCGGGACGCGAGCAGACCCGGGGACAAGACAGCCAAGAATGACACACACAAACACCGACAGAGAGAGAGCGGTAGTGCTGTCTGTCTCTCTATCGGTCCGTCTGTCGTCCTTTCGACTCGCGCTGTCGTTTGTTCTCCCTGACACAACAAAACAGGAAGGAAGGAGGAAAACAGAAACAGACCCAAATAACGACAAAACGGAGTGCTTTCTTAACTGTCTTACTATTTACACACCACCTGTTTAACGTTTTCTTAAAGGAATTGTTATTATTGTGGTTGTTTTACGCGTTCTAGTTAATAACACATAAAATAACCGAAAGCTCTAACCGCTGTGAGTCCGCTCTCACAGCTCGGCTCAGTCGCTATGACACTGCGTAGCGCTGCGCTCGACAAATAAAAACGTAACGGGCGAAGACTGGCCCCGCCTCAGAAACAAGCCGACCAATCAGAGTCCAGGTAGGGTCTTCGAGTGTACACCAGCTGAGAGAGCAGCAGGCGAACAAAGGGAGGTAGAAAGAGGAAGAGTGGGGGAGGGAAGAGAAAGAGGAAGAGAAAGCGGTATAGAAACTGTACGAGGGAAATACTCAGCTGTTTTTCTGGTGCAACCAGCGGCAATTTAAATGGAAGGGAACTGAAACATTGCAGATGAACGAAAAAAGCTGGAGAAGGCACAAGAAGATTGGGAAAAGAAACACTCTCGGCCGTTTTGTAATGTATCTCCAGAAACAGGACAGGACAAAATAAATAACTCCTTACTCTGTTATGCTTTTAGGATATTTTGCTGTCATGGTCCACTTGTCCCCTTGTAAGGAACAGGTACTACAAATACAAAGTTATTCTGTACCCATCAACAGGCCAATTGGGGCTCTCAGAACTGTTTT
>JAOVVB010000016.1:14086966-14097807 GCA_028570985.1 Heterobranchus longifilis | reverse complement strand
TATTTACACATTAAGTTTACTGAAAGTAAAAACAGTTGAAAGTCAGAGGACGTTTCTTTTTTTGCTGAGTATATTATATATAAAAAACGCTTTAGGGAAATAAGTATGAAATGTGTGATAAAATATATCAGATTGTCTCTGATTATATGGCAATATATCTTTTGACCTTACATGTTCGTTTTTTAAATGTCCTTCAGTATCCATAAAAGTTTGTGGACACCTCACAATCATCCTTATATGTGGTTCTGCCCATTCGTTCTAGAATTGTAGCATCACAGTTTCCCTGCACTAGAACTGCTGGACCCAAACCTGTTCTAGCTTGACAATTCTTTTGTTGAGAAAGCACACTCCATGAAAACATGGTTTGCTAAGGTTGGTGTGGAGTTAGAAATGGCCTGCACAGAGCCCTGACCTCAACCTCTCTCTACACCTTTCAAATGCTTTGAAAGGCTGACTGCACACCAAGCCTTCTTGCCCAACATCAGTGCCTGGTCTCACTAATGCTCTGAATGAGCACATAATCTAATGGAAAGCCTTCCCAGAATAGTAGACGTTATTATTACATCATGGGGGACTAAATACGGAATGGGATTTTATAGGAGGAATGGGAAGCCCATATAAGAGTGAAAGTCCAAAAGTTTTTTGCTGCAAAATGTAGACACCGATCAGCCATGACATTAATACAAAATAATATTAACACATTAACATTGATTATCAAGTACTGTATATATCAGTAAACTGGTGACAGGATCATGGACAGCTTGTCTCATTTATGCCTGTTAGGAGCAAGAGCCAGCATGTCTGGGCCGATCGTACAGAAAAGCCAGTGCGGCACAAATTGCTGAAAAAAGTAAATGCTGGTCCTGATAGAAAGGCACCAAAACAACCAGTGCACCACACCATATGGGCAATGCGGGCAAAGATCCTAAGACTGCTTACCTGACCTTAATGTCTCCCCAGATCCCAATCTGTCTGAGCACCAAACAGGTCCGATATGCGGCTGTCCACGTTCTGGTGTCAGATACCAGAGTACACCACCAGAGGTCTTATGGAGTCATGGCCTGAGGGGCCAGAGCTGCTATGGTGGCACAAGGGGAACCTACCCAATGCTATGACTGCTTGGTGTAAGTCAATTACAGAACATCAGTGAATGAATGAATGCATGACAAGACTC
Organism: Heterobranchus longifilis; assembly: GCA_028570985.1. Lineage (NCBI taxonomy): Eukaryota > Metazoa > Chordata > Actinopteri > Siluriformes > Clariidae > Heterobranchus > Heterobranchus longifilis. Next base: position 14,096,633 of record JAOVVB010000016.1, on the reverse strand, counting down.
AGCTGTTGTACCTTCTAATGCAGTGATCATCAACCCTTCTACCAATGCTTTTTAAATGATGTATGTGTTAATAATATTTTTTAAATTATCAAAATTATCCAACAATGTAATGGATTTTCCTGTGCAACACAATGTGCCTTGAATTATTACTCAAGGTGCCGAGATGTCTTCTTTTAATGAGCGAAGAATCTCGGATTTCAAGGCCTCAACATCCATTTTCTCCAGACTGCCCGGAGGGGGTGGTGTTGCTTGAGACCAGGTGACAGTGGAGCACGAAGACGAGGCGACGGTGGGTCTAGTGTTGGATGATACGTTATATTTATATTTGCGTAGTTTTTCCGCCATTGACCCGCATATTCATTTTCCCCTTATTTCAAAGTGAAAATCATATCAAATTTTATATAGTGTTTTCTAAAATAAAGTGCTTATTTATATAAAAAACAAGAGTTCGGCGAGAGCACGAGCCAAACATGTCCTACTCCACTGCCACGCAAGAGCGCCCCCCAGTTATTACTCAAGGTGAAACTTATATACTGTAGTTACTTGGAAAATTGGAGTGGAATAAATGTCAACATTTAATTCAGCAGCATTCATTGTTCTTCCAAACAGTAAGTCTTGAATACTAAAGTGGAATTAGTTGTCTAGGAGATACTGTCAATACTCACTGTATTTCAGTGTTTACTGTAGGTGCAATAGAGTGTGTACCAACTATAGAATAAGATTTCATGTCTGTGCAAGCACCTGCATCAAAGAGAAGCTGAGTCACATTTCCAGGACAGTGTATTACTGTGTGGGCTGACTATACTGAGGGATTTTAATAGTTCATTTGTGAAGACAGGTCCAGCACTTCACAGTAGATCCAATGAGTTAAAAAAAAACTTTAGCTGTAAAATGTAAAATGATGTAAATACATAATTTAGACATATTTGGGTGTGTGTATATACAGTATGTATATATATATCTTATACTGATATATATAATATGTCCTGTACTGTGTGTGTATATACAGTATGTACACACACAGTACAGGACAAGAAGAAAGAAGTGATTTCGATCTCTGCTTTCAGAAGCAGCATTGTAGAGAATGGTATTAAGGACGGGAAAACATCTATGAAGAGGAAAACATTTGCTTTGAGCAGGCTGACACAAAGAGTATCTGTGCCAGAAATGCCTATGTCTGTGCCAAAGACACGATTTAAATATAAGCATGGCAAAGTCCCAACCAAAAACACTGGCAGCAGTGACCTCTTAGGGAGAAACGCAGACACAGGGACAGAACAACAGCAATGAAATTCAACAGATGAACCTAGCTCCCTAATTAACTTCTAAGCAACCAGAGAATGAAAAAAAAACATGAACATATACACTCTGCCTGCTTTGCAAACACAAACACACCAGCCTGGGCTTTTGTATTTGTTCAGACGTCATTAGCTTCTAAAGTAAAGCCAGTGGCACAGTGACAGCTATACAAGGCTATGGATCAAAGAGAAGCATTCCCTATAGGTCATGCAATGCATTAAGGCCAACCAGAACTCATTGTTTAATTGTGTGTTAATGCAAGTTTAGGGAAGACAGATGAGTTAAGGCCAGATTCTAATGAATAATCTTATATCGTGGTTGACCTCAATCATTCAATAACTTCTTCTTCTTCTCCATTTCTTCCTACTTGCGTACAGACTACTAACATTATGTAAACTAAACCACCACTTACCACTGTATCAGAGTGTAACATCATGGCAATTACAGATCAACTAAACCGGTAATTGTTGGTCACATTTCTAAGCAGAATAAACTGTAACAGTAGCATTTTTGAAAATAACAATGATTACATCATTGCCTTTAGGAGTGCTAAGATTGAATCCAAAAAGGGTGTACAATCAAGAGAGGATACAAGAGAGGACAAAGAGCGCAGGGCTGAAGTTTTGGCTTGATTGGATAGTGAATGTGTGACTAGCAGGTGTTGGTGGATGAAAGAAGAGAGGGAACATAGAGCACAGAGCAAAGAGGGATTAAAAAAAATACATGGGATCTCCTTTGAGTTTCCCTCCTCGTGCACTCCAACAATTTGTTCATCTCCTCTTTCTGGAATTGATGGGGAGCTGTGTAATCAGATCCAAAATATCAGACAATATATGTGATTAACAGCAGATGAGTGACTCTCTCTCTTTTGCTCTCTCTCGCTCTCAAATACACACGCACACACACACACACACACACACACATAGTCAGTCCAGTTGCTATGTCCAATATAGGCAGACGTTTACTGACAGAGGAGTAGGCTGATGACTAATCTACTCCTTTTCTCGACATAACTAAAGATTGCCTGACCATAATTAAAATTAACCTTAGATGTTAAAAAAAAATACAGGATATGGTGAAAAGGGTGTGTCCTGTCATCAGTCAGTTTATTGAGTTTTATATATGGAATATTTTCCTACTTGCAGTCACCAGAGGAAATAAAGCTACAGCTCGACTTTGCTTCATCATTCCCTTAATCACATTCATCACTTAATACTTATCGTTAGTCTGAGATCTGTGTATCCATCAACAATTTCTCCAAATCTTGTTCATCAAATCTGTCACCAGTTTCAAAATATATTTAATTAAATTTCAAATAAATTTAAGCTCACCCTCGTAAACACACATTCTCTCTCTCTCTCGCTCTCTCTCTCTCTCACAGACATGTGTAGACCTATATATTGCCTGTCCATAATGATGATCACATCATTGTCATCTCAGCACCTTCATCACGGTTCTATCACCTTATCACGTTAACCTTTATCACCTAATTTAAGCACCATGTGTGAAAACTAGGGGGTTATTCATTCCGTGAACTCATCTGAATTCCAGAGGGGTGAACAGTGATCTATGGAGGGCGATCCCACATAGGGAGAATTCCCAGGCCACTGACGTAAGAGCTTCATTCAGCTGACGTCTCGGGCACAGCAGTGGAAGTATCTAGTTGCTGCCCCTTCTTTAAATCATCAAGTCAACAAGTCACAGAAGATATGTCTTTTCAGACTCGACAATTTGATTAACGTTCCCCTGTGTCTGAGCTCAGTTTAAGACATTATTTTCAAAGGCAAATTTCTGTCTCTAAAAGTCACATATGGTGTAGAAAATCTGTATGAGGCAGATCAGTGAACTGTGATAACATTTCCATCATTGTTAAATTAAAGTCTTTTGGAACTAGCAAGCCTGTTTCAGGTTTCATTTTGACACAACTACAGATGTCCGATGTGGAGATGGAAAAATCTGCAAGAAACAGGAGCCACTTCCTCGTAAAAAAAAAAAAAAAAGGTATTTTTAAAAATTTCTATAGTCTGGTGAGACCAAGATTAGATCATAATGCCAAGTTTCACATCTAGAGAAAACTAGGCATCACATATACTTTGGCCAATTCCATATCCACACAAGTGTGGTGCTGGTGGCTATATAAAATAAATAAAAGATTTCCGCAGGAGTGACTGGAAGTCAAGTTGGAGGGAAGCAAAAACTTATCATCCTTATCAGTCCAGAGACATCCCTTATAAAAATCTGTTCAAAAGTCATTAAATTAGGGTGAAGTTTTACCTTCCAATATGAACATGATGCAAGACACACAGCTAAGGCAATGCAAGAGTGGCTTCAGCAAGAATCTGTGAATGCCCTTTAGTGATTCAGCCAAAGTCTGAACTTGAACCTAATTAAACAACTTCATGGAACTGAAAATAGCAGTGCAGAGATATTTTTATATCTTGATTCAATCGAGAGCTTAGAAATGAAAAAAGAGAAGATGCCAAATTCTAATGTGCCATGCATCATACCCAAGAAGATATAGTTGTAAACATTTCATATATGAAATTCAAATGGGATTTTACTGATCACATACAGAGTCTGTACATTGAGTTAATCTAACAAATTGTGTTATTCTGACTAAAAACTGACTAATTTGAACTAATAATGAAAAACTAAAATTGTACTAAATAGAACTTATCAAAGTCAGACTAATATGGCCTGATAATACAGTTAGGAGTCAGGACAGCCTAGGTGCTCTGCACATGCTCCACACTCAACCCCTAATTTTGACTTAAAAGTTTAACAAAATACATAGCCGCGGAAAAAAACGCTAACAATACGGAATACAATACTAGCAAGCTGAAACATGGCACATCCCCACCTATTAAAGAAGTCAGACATTGTGGGTAATACATTGATTTCCCTGCTATACTTATATAAGGAGACAAGGGCAGCAATCCAATTAATTGGCCTAGTCGAGCTATAACCATAAGTCAGCTTAATTGTGCATGTACATGTACTAAATTATACACTAAGAATACAATGCATGTCTTTGGCCTGTGGGAGGAAACCAGAGAACCCAGAGAATACTCACCAAGCATGGGGAGGAACGCAAACTCCACACACACAGGTCACTGGCCATCCTCGTCAAATGGAAGTAAGGCCATGTTTTGAATGGTCAGTTTTCCAGATATCCCAATCACAGCCCACCTTTTCACTGTCCACTATACACTGTTTAAGATTATCCTTTATGTTGGTGGGTCCCTGATCCACCTCTGCCTTTTCATCCACCTGCTTTATTCAATTTATTCATTTTTGAACTAACTGAAAATGAGTTTGTCAGCATTTGTAATATTGAATACAAACACAAAACAACAGTAAATATTGGGTGTCAATGCATAGTCAAAAAAAAAGAAAAAAAGAAAAATGTATGACTAACAAGGCATTAGCATTAAAAACTGCTAATTAATGTTGGGCTCAGTGTGAAGGCAGGGTCACTGAAGTGTTCAGGTTAACTCTGAATTATACATGTTAAAGTGGCCCAGTGACAAGGTCACTTTTGGAAACCAGAGTCAAGCAGGCATGGCCGTAACCCAAATCCTCCCATTAATACTGCCAAGGAGAAATAGATCTCTCATTTCACACACACACACACACACACACACACACACACACACACACACACACACACACACACACACACAGTACGTGTCATACACAATACTTCTCTTCCTTTTTTAAATTAAACATAATAATACACATTTCGAGGTCTATGCTGGTTGATAGCAATTGGTTTGAAAATTACTACACACACAATACACAGGTTTGTAAAAAGAAACAACAGGGCAAAATCCAATCTTTTGCTGATTTGAAGTAATTACTCATGACTGGATACTTTCAGTTTGTAAATAAAAAGTACAGTGACCCTTGTGTTTTGTAAAATATATTAGTGTTTTGGGAAAAGCCATTGTGTTTTTTGTACTTTAGGACCACCGTAAACTGAGCAGAATTATACAACAACTATAGTAACCAAAAACACACTTTTTCACGATTTAACATTTTACTTGGCTAGGCTGGCATAACTGCATGTCACCGTATATTTGCTATCTTACACCTATATTTGTGACCATTTTTGATACTGTATATAATTTGATTTTCATATAAGGGTGTGATGCAATGTCTTGAAAAATCTCCTATTCCACATACAGCAAGAAGTGACAAACATGACTGCAGGGAACTTCCAAGCTGCTAATAGAAATATATGATTAATGCAGGGTATAATAAAAGAAAATCATAAAAACAACTTTATATTTGGGATTGATCATTGCTGTCATACAAAAAGAAAATAAAGCCATCCTGATGATTAAACTCTGTGAAACACATATAATAGGACTGAAAGAAGGATCTAGTGTTCATAAAAATTCCAGCAAGTTATATAAAAAGCAACATGGGATTCTTGATGAAGTGCACACCGCTGTTGAGTAATCTCAGTGCTGCAGTATCAAGAGCTTTTAAGTGAATGTATCTTTCATCACACATAAGTACAAAACATAGCGGGAACCCAGCAAAGCATAAATATTTCTTTTAGAAAGAAAACAAGAAAGAAAGAAACATACAGTAGATGTATCCATTTTGTCAAAAGGAAGTTATCAAGAAATCCTAATCAGGCTTTTGGCACTCTCATGCTCTTAAGAAACCAGCTGCTGAAAAACAGAGTAAAAAAAGAAATAATAAATGTATTGCATGTCATTTGAAATATATTACTTACTAATATATCACGGCATCAATGTGATCTTTAATGAATTTCTCCAAAATCAAACACCTAGAGCAGTAGTAAAGACCCTTGACTGTAAATAATTTTTTTTAAATTCCCATCCTAGTGTGAGTGCAAGTTATCTTCAACATAATGTGTTAGATAATTGTAAGCTAGCCACATAACAATCAACTTATTTAACTAACATAAGAATTCTTAGACTTTCTGCAAACAGGGACCCCCTTCAACCGTATTAGATAAAATATATATATATATATATATAATAATAAACTTCTAGACCATTAAATCTCTAGACCTTCAGATTGAATTTTTTTAATGAAATATGAATAAGTTAGGTTTTTTACAGTTTAAGTTGAACATTAAGATAATAGCCAAAGTTGAAGAACCATCATAAATTATTTACCCTTGAAGACCACTTTCATTCTGAGCAAGCCCTGATTCAAATGAGCAGACAATGAAAATAATTGCTACAGTAGAAATGCTCAATGATACATATTATAGGTAAATAAGTTTAACACTGTAACACATGTTCTAATTGTTTTTGAGGGCTTTTGAAAGTCATTCAATTAGCAACACACAACTAGTGGACAAATAGAGCTTGTAACTATTTACACCATCAAGATATATGTGCTTATAATCAACAATAATAACAAAAAAACATAAACCTAGATATATGCACAGTGCTAAAATGCAATTAAGCAGTTACTAAAAATGAATAAACGAATGATACATAATATTGCAATTATGCTTTTTTTTTAGCTTAAGTGCCCTAGGCCGAAGGTTTCAGTGGATTCTGTGCATGTTGTGTTCTCCCGATGTCTCTAAGTCTCCCTAAGTCTCCAGGTCTCCCTAAATCCTTCAATTTAGGATTAATTTCCCCATGGTGAAAATGTGAGTGTGACCAGGTGTGTGAGTGAGTAAGTGTCTGGACAAGAGCTCTCCCATATGTTAAATTATGATTAATTTTTGATAATGAATAGGTGGTGTTTTTTTCCTATTATCCTTGACTAGGGTGTAACAGTGGAAGATGTTATTAAATATAAAGATAAAGATAAAGGTGTTATTAGCCTGAGGTGTTGGCGCTGATTAATATAAAACTGTATTTGAATTTAATATGCTGGCTCACTCTATTGTAGTTAAGGGTTTGGCCATTAAAAAGAAAGGTGTCATATTATTTTAAAAAACATGCAAAGGTGACACATACTAGTGATGACTGACATTGTCAACAGTGATAACATTGATAGGTAGGCAAGGCCTTGAGCGTGGAAATTTCAGTACCAGGCACGTAGAAATGCACACAAAGATTAGATTATGCCGAAGAGCTCAACAAACACCATCAAATCGAACTACTTTATAATCATGTGCAGAACAAAAAAGGCTCAATACAAAGTCACCATATGTATAACACATCTTTTCTTATCCTAATGGGAGTAGTCTTTATCAACATGAACATATTCATGTTGATAGAGCTTAGGGCTCCATGAATTAAATATACTGTAAATTATTATATACTCCAGCCTTAAAAGTCAGCTAAATTGAACCCAAATAAACACCTGTGGTAGATTTTGGAATGATATGTGAGAAGGTACTCTGTAGCACTATCATCATATCACTGAGGGATTATCTTTTGAAAGAATGGTATTCATTTCTCAGTCTGTTTTTTTGTACATTGTACAGACTTTTTACCTTATTTTATGTACAAGAGGCGTTCAAATCAAACAAGGACTTGTGATGAAATTTCTTGTGAATGAACATGTACAACCAGTTGACATTTCCTGAAGACTTCAAGTACAGTGCAGTGATTAGATTCTTAGCTGCAGTAAAACATTTGAATGGTGCAAACATTTAAAGAAGGCCGTATGTCCATAAACGATGAACCCGACCAAAGTGGCTCGAAAGCCACTGCAGTTATTCCCATGAACATTTAGTGAGAGGAACCCACCTGGGAAAAAAATGGCCTGTTTTTTTTTCACTAAAGGCGCTCTACTGTTGCAGGATGATGCATGACTACATGCTGCCCATCATACCACTAACACATTACAGGAACTTGGCTGGAAGTTATTGTCCCATCCCCAGTCCTGTCCTTCATTCATTACACACAGACTGATATATTTCAAGTGTTTATTTCTTTTTATTTTTATGATTATTTCTTACAGCTAATGAAAACCCAAAATTCAGTAAAATCTTAGAAAAGTAGGATATTGTGAAAGAATTCAATATTGGAGACACATGGTGTCACATTCCAATCAACTAATTAACTCAAAACACCTGCAAAGATGTTTCCTGAGCCTTTAAATGGTCTCTCAGTCTGGTACAGTAGGCTGGCTGTTCATAGAATGCTGTATCCAAGCACATTAATGGAAAATTAAATGGAAGGAAAAAATGTGTTGGAAAAATGTACACAAGGGATAACCACAGCCTTGAGAGGATTGTGATACAAAGCCAATTCAAGAATTTGGGGGAGATTCACAAGGAGTGGACAGCAGCTAGAGTCAGTGCATCAAGAGCCACCATGCACAGATGTATCTACTGTCACATTCCTTGTGTCAAGCCACTCTTGAACCAGAGACAACGTCAGAGGTGTCTTACCTGGACTAAGGACAAAAAGGATTGGACTGTTGCTCGGTGGGCCAAAGTCATCTTTTTAGATGAAAGTAAATTTTGCCTTTCATTTGAAAATCAAGGTCCCAGAGTCTGGAGGAAGAGTGGAGAGGTGCAGAATGCAAGTTGCTGGAGGTCCAGTGTAAAGTTTGCACAGTTAGTGGTGATTTGAGGAGCCCTGTTTTATCAGGTCCAAGGTCAGCGCAGCTGTCTACCAGGAAGTTTAAGAGCATGTCAAGCTTCCCTCTGCTGACCAGCTTTATGGAGATGCTGATTAAATTTTTTGGAACGACTTGGCACCTGCCTGCATGGCCAAAAGTACTAATATCACAAGTATCCCTGTGATTGACCTAAACCCCAAAGAGAACCTATAGGGTATTGTAAAAAGGAAGACGCAAGACACCAGACCCAACAATGCAAAAAAGCTGAAAGCAGCTATTAGAGCAATCTGGGCTTCCATAACACCTCCACAGACTGATCACCTCAATGCCACGCCGCATTGCTGCAGTAATTCATGCAAAGGGAGCCGTGACCAAGTATTGGGTGCGGTACATGTTCATACTTTTCAGTAGTCTAGCATTTCTGAGTTAAAATCAAAATTTTTAATTTTCATTAGCTATAAGCCATAATCATTAAAATTAAAAGAAATAAACACTTAAAATATATCACTGTGTGTGTAATGAATCTATATAATACATGAGTTTTACTTTTTTAATTCAATTACTGAAGTAACTAAACTTTTTCAATGATATTCCAATTTATTGAGATGCACCTGTGTATTCAAAACAGGTTTTTTTTTTAACGTGTTTTCTTAATTTTATACATACTGTAATTATGTTCTTGTAGTACTTTTTACTCTTTCTTTATTTTTTAATGTGTATATTTTTTAACAGTTTGCACAATATACCAAAGTATATTTATATACTTTTATACTTATATAGGGTGAATAGTGGTAAAGTGGGACAGTTAAGCTTAATAATTTATATCTTTGCATGGATATGTTTTTATTACTAA
>JAOVVB010000016.1:14070362-14081506 GCA_028570985.1 Heterobranchus longifilis | reverse complement strand
TAGATAGATAGATAGATAGATAGATAGATAGATAGATAGATAGATAGATAGATAGACAGACAGATAGATAGACAGACAGATAGATAGATAGATAGATAGATAGGTCCTGGTGTTTTGCACACAAAATGTATACTACAAATTAAAGCAAGTTTAAAATAGATATTTTAGTAATACTCCAGGTTATTGTTATCACTTTCACTTTAAAAATAATGCTTTCGATATGAGTAAAATATTAACCTTGTAAGTCAATACACAACTTGCAAAGGATACATCTTAAAACATTTTAACCCACTGATTATTATGAGTCTATTTATTGTGTTCATTGTGTCCTCTTTATTAATTTGAACGCCACACTTGAAACACAATTTCTTCTCTCGATGTGCTGTCATATTGGACGAATATGCAAACAGAAGGTCTTGTTGCTTGATTTCATAGTGGTTCTGTTAGACACCGGTCTGTAGCATCGCTGCCTTCTAAACGAATCTTACGTCCTTGTCGTGGCTCAACCCAGGAATTATGGATGACTGTTCCACCTGGGGAAGGATCCACTTGAAGCAAAGACACCACCCGCTTCTTTACTTTGGCCCTGAGAGCCCGACGAAGCTTCTGCCTCGTGAAGGCATACAGCATTGGATGGGATATAGTGGTGCCATAGGCCATGGCCAAGAACCAAAGCCGTACTCGAACAAGAGTGTCGCTGGGACCCAGAGTCAGGATTAAAATGTTTGCCACAGATATCGGTGCCCAGCAGCCTAAGAAGCTGCAGATAATAATGAGGGACATCCTGAAAACCCGTCTCTGACGCTCTCGCCGATCTCTGTGCCGCCTTACAGCTCTGCGAAGAGCGATGATGGCTGAAACTGAAGCCTGAACACCTAGTGCTGGAGCGGGCGGTGTCGCAGTGCTGGCACTAACTAGTGGGGTGGAGGACAGAGGTGGAGGTGAGGTGGCTGTAGGGGTTGGAGCTGAAGAGGAGATGAGTGGAGGATGTGTTAATTGCTTGGTCTGGTTTGTTGTTTGTACTCCTCCTTCAATATCCGCTGAGCCTCGCTTTTTTTTCCGTCTCTTCTGGCGCCCTTTACAGGTTGCTCCACTACGACGCTGACTTCTCCTCATATGTGAACCTATACGGATGTTCAGTGCTCGAAGTATTCTTGAGTAGGTGAAGAGCATGACTATGATTGTGACAAAGAAAATGGGCACCTGTAATAAGATGTGGTAGTACATTCCGAGGGCTGTGTAATAACCTTGTCCTCCCACACAGAGTAGTGTCCTGTTACGCCAAGCCGGTGCAAGGGAGCTGCTGGCCAACCCGTTCTCTGGCTCCGATGAAAAAAAATCCACCTCTATAAAGGGGATGAAGAAAACTGCAAGAGACACGGCCCACACAGCAGCCAACAGAAGTGCTGCCCATCGAGGAGTGAGGAACCGGTTAGCAGGTCGCACAGAGATGTCATAGCGATCCAAACTGATGACTAGCACATTGATGGCTGTGGAGATGCTTGCAAATGTGACACAAGCTTCATGAAAGCAGCAGACAAGTTCCAGGTTGCGACCAGTTGGCAGCAGCACCACAACAATTGTTAACGGCAGACAAAGCACACACACAACAATGTCAAGAACATGTAGGTTGACCGTTACCATGTTACTCACAGAATCAACCAAGTTGGACTGGGAGCAGTAAAGCACTAGTACTGTCAAGTTACTGCTAAAGCCTAGTACCAGTTCCAGTAAGAGAAAGCAGGTAAGTGACACCTGGAAACCGATTGGATAAGGCATGAACCACCCTGTGTCGACACTTTCTCCCATTGGCCCCTCCACACTGGTGATGCTGGCCAGCGTTCCAGCACCATCACTGGTCTCCAGCTGGAGCTGCTGAGTATAACTCTCTGTCCCCATCTTGTCTGGGTGCAGACCTCATGTACTTTGACAAGTCATGTCGCCCCTTAGGCAGGACCATGATGACTGACCCACAGCATAATGGGATCTTGTTGCCAAAGCAGCATGCAGTCAACAAGGAAGTCGAAGTTCTAGAATAATAAGACACAAGAGATTTAGGCAGATAGAGCACATCATACAATGAGCAGCTAAGCAGCATTAACCCTGATCATAAAGGATGAGATGAGAAAAAATCCTTAATTAATGTAATTCTTGTAGAGTAAGAATTCTGATTAGCAGTTTTGCTTCCTGTCTGTAAAAGAACTGCTGCTGTGTCAGGATGTAATCTTTCCTCTAGCGATCTATTCTCTTAGGGCCCCTCGCTATTCTTGCCTTGGTTATAAAAAAAAAATTTAAAAAAAGGATTTGTGCTGATGTTAGTGTGTACATGTGTAGCCTTACAAAAATCACAGACCCTTTTTTTCACTGCTGCATCACTGAATTTCTCTGAATGCATATAATTGTGAAAGCATCCATCAATTTTGGTATTTTGTAGTTTTCTGTCAAATTGAATCTTGCAGTGCTATTCTACTGCAACATTACTCCAGCTGCTACATATCTGCCATCCAAACTGCCACACACCTATGGTATAATGAGCATCAGATATTGCAGTTTATGGAGAAAAGTTGCCATGTATGCGCACAGAACCTGCCCAACTTTTACACCATGCAGCCTCTAACTATAGACCAGCTAAATGATGCAAAAAAGTGAAATATGTAAATGAAATCTGATATGATTTGGGTATTGAAGCACTGCACTGGATAAATTAATAAATATACAATGTAATGTCACAAGACCCAGAAAGATATATTAGTATGAAAATTATTAAAAATAAAATTTTTATTTCTTTGACTCTGCAGTCCCAAAACTACAAATAATATCACCTAAATGCAGAAGGCTGCTATACAGAACTAAACATAGAAATGTTTGAAATGAAGAAACAGTAATAGTGATATATAGTTTATAGCATAATACATGCCATCACATGTGCATATAAATGTATATATGTGCCAAAAATATGTTAAATTCCTTCATTCATTCATTTTCCATACTGCATATCCTGTACAGGGTCATGGGAGGTTTGGAGCCTATCCCAGAGACTTCGGGCACGAGGCGGGGTACACTATGTACAGGGTGGAAATCCATGGCAGGACACTCATGCACACACACCCACACACACACTCACAATTTGGAAATAGCAACTAGCCAAATCTGCAAGTCTGTGGACTATAAGAGGATACCAGAGTACCCAGAGGAAACCCACTAAGCACGGGCAGAACATGCAATCTCCACAAACACAGACCCAACCCGGATTAAATTAATTAAATTAAACTATGTAGATTAAATTAAATAAATGAGACAAAAGTCTTACTGTGACAGGCTGCAAGTGCCTGAAGAAATTAAAAATTGGTTGTTTGTGCAGCAACCTCAGCGGCAACCTAATTTCCCCTTTCTGTTCCAACCGCTCAGTTTTCAGCATCACCAGTATACTAATCACAGCCCGATCATCCGTCATCATCTGCACCTGTTTCTCACCGGTTAATGCTTTAAGTTAGATGTTTTCATGATTGAATGATTTATATGTGGGTTAACAACCATAAACATTCCTCTGAAACTGGTCAGGTACAGGGACTGGACTAAAAAATGAGAGCCAAAAATGTGCGGAAAAAATGAGAGACAAAATGTCCTACAGGAAGGCTGGCAAACTATTTCTCAAGACTACATTAAAAATACAAGCAAGTCTGGCTCTTTGGAAGCAAAATATTAAGAAATGAAGGATGGCTCACAATTCTTGAACAGTATTGTATAAAAAAGCAACATGGTACATTTTAGCCGTAAATTAAGTCTTTATTTTTTCCATATATTTTAGACAGTTGTTTAATTGTTTAAATGTGTGGATACATTTGTATTGCAAACAAAGCTCAGCAACACCCACAAATTATATTACTTACAGATAAGAAAAAAATGCTATTTACTATTTCATTATTTACTCACCTGTTCAGGAACAGTACATGAGAGGCAGTATGTAAGCGTAAAATTTGATGTGTTAAAAGGGTGTTTTAGCCAATCAAATGACACAAAGTTCCGGAAAGATTCAGTAAAGAGCAGCTGCTCTGTTTCTTAGATCCTTATTGCTGTTTCATTTAGATAGGCTACAAAATTACATTCTGAGAACCACACACAGTCACTTGCCCTAGCTCCAAACTAATATTCTTTACTTATGTATGCATAAACCAAATAAACATTTTCTCAGCCTGATAGCCTACTATTCACTCCTATTATCGTTGCCATAGCAACAGGGCTAGGGGGTGATCTTAACAGGAGGCCAGATGTGGCCAAATGTTGCTGATGTGTTCTGCTTTTATTGTTTGTATCTTATTACCAAAGTATCATTGCATGGATAAAAAGGATTAAAAACAGTTTAACGGTGGTTGCCTCAGGACAGAAAAAAAAAAAGTATTCCTTTCTTCAGATAGAACAGGACAGAGCAAGCGAGTCAGACACAACAATAACGTGGCACAAACGACCAGGATAATGGAGAAGTAATATAAGTGTATATAAGAAATGTGAAGGATAAGACTGCTTGCTGAGTGTTATGGTCCCTCATCCCTTTCCTTTCCCCACATTCTCATTTCTCTCGCTCTGTCTCGGTTCCTTATTCCCATTCTCCCTGTATCCTTTCCTCTTTCTGCCCCTATCCATTTCTCCCCCTCTCTGTCTCCTTTCCTCTCATCACCCGTTGATTCTCTCCTCTCTCAGCTTGTAGTACAGATTTTCAAGCTGGCTGAGAGCGTGAGTGGACTGCCTGATGTTTGCTGTGTCAGAGATGAGAACACAGAGATAATAACTGACAAGCAAAAGGGCCCGGTCTTTTATTTTCTCTCTCCTCTTATACTGTGGCCAATGACAAAGCATGTTTGATGGGTTAACTGTAGACATCTCCAATATTGATGCCTTCTGACAGTGGAATTGGCTCTGTGATTCTTGGTCTCAAAACAGGACAATATGAAGGAAATGAGGGGGGGGTGTATGTGTGTGTAGGGGGTGGCTAGAGACATAGTGAGGATGATGGGATGGCAATCTCATTTTACAGCTAAACATGTCGCTCCAGGAGTAAAAACGCTGCTGTGGTTTTCTCACTCAGACCGAAGAAACAAAGCTCCCGAAGGCAATACTCTCTCTCCTCCTCCTTAATCTGTTCCGTTGTGATAAAGTAGCATTATTGTCAGTGCCACTGTGTAGGTCAAACACAAATCGAGCCCGCCAACAAATCGAGGTCTGACTATCCAAAAAAAGATACATTTTTGATACCGCCCAAGTCGAAGACTAGCCAGAAGGAGAGTGTTTAAGTGAGGAAATAGCAAGGTTAAATGCAAATATGGTGTGTATATCAGACAAGTCATAGCTTAAGTGCAGGACCTATCGCAAACCTTGAAACTGATAAACCACTTAGGGTTGTAAAGGATTAACACAACTAAAGACACGGAAAAGGACAGCTGATGTTAGGTGTTTTCTGAATGATAACAGAACACATGACTTCATTCAGAACTGATCTGTCTTTGCTTCTCAAGATTACACTGGAGATATATCAGAAATCTGTTTACACATTGTCTAATTTGTGGCTACAGCCTCAAGCTCTGTTTCCTGTCAAAAGATTAAGGTGTAAATTGCTGGCAGTTTAAATCTTTTCAGTGCTCAGGAATGAGAGATTACAGAAAAGTAAGCATTGATTTTTTTTCTGATGGCTTAAAGATCTTGGGACTGTGTCTGTGACTAAGAGAGAATCCAATTTAAAATTCATTTGACCCAACACCACTTAGTCTACAGCCAAGCACTGACCACAAATTAGTCTGTATATACTGTAAAAGGTGACAGAAATGATGTATATAAATAGAGTGCTACCTATATAGAGCTACCTGTATATTTAAGACAAAGTTGAGTCATGCTTTAAAAATTTCACTCTCTTGAAGCTTGCCTTAGTTAACTCAGGGCAGCTAAAACGTCTGCATTGTTATTCATCATTGCTTAAAATTCCAGCATGCACACCACAAATGTCACAGTTTAATACTGTTGTGTCTAAAATGTTCATGTATTGCATACATTTGCTTTTTAAGAATAAGAGGATAAAATAAGATTAAAATGGGGTTTTTTTTGTGCTCTGCTTCTCCAAATGATAGTAAGTACAGACATTATTCAAATTAAAGCCATAAAATAATAGATGTTTAATTATACATATTGTACATTAATATATACTAATTCTGCTAGCATTAAACTTAATCTAGTGTTAAACTTAACCTTAACTTAAAATAATCTAAAATTAATAAATAATTGTTGGTGAGACTGGGTTCATTTGGATGCTGCGCTCACTCACTTTCTATGTCCTCGGTTGTTCCTATGATCAGACGGTGGTTACTTCCTCTTTATGTGGGATAAGCTTTTAGTTATCAGTGGATAGAAATATATAATTACTTAGTTTCTAAATTTAAAATCTCACTTATAAACCGTTTAAATACTTAAAAAAGCTAAAAGCCTGTTTCTAGCAATAGCAACCTAGATATACAGGGACTGTGTTGTCAATTGTGGGTTGGCTGATGAGGCTGCTTGTGTGCAATTGTGTGTGTGTGTGTGTGTGTGTGTGTTCCAGCTAACACACACTTCCTAATGAAGTCCCCTGATATGGACTTTACACTACAGGCCAAATTTACAAAAGCAAACTGCATTTTATTTTTGTTTTAAAATGAGCCTTACAGTTAATCTACCAACAACCAACACAGCACATGCTTACTGAAATCTGGTCAAGGTGAAGTAGCTCACACTGAATTGAAAAGTGGAGTAGGAACAGATATAGAAAGAAGATATTATGCTATACCACTAACACGTCGGCTGAACAATCATGAATGGATTACTCAGATATTTCTGAGTGTTTTTGCCCCATATTATATTATGCTCCATTTTAACACGTCAGCGTAAGTCTTAGAATGATTTTGTTAATGTTCCAGCTTAATACCCAATAGGATATTATCACAATACCTAGGGGCCTATTTGATTTGTATTGCAATTCTATAAGTATCATGATTTTATAAATATCAATTATCCAATAGTACATATTTTTCGTATTTTGTTACAATTCTAAACAAACCTATCAAATAATTAGCTCCTATCACACATAACGCTGCGCTGCCTTCCGATATGTGAATAGTTTAAAGGGCACCACTTGTAGGATTACTGAAGAAATTTCAACATTGTATCATCTCAAATGATACAATGTTGTATCATTGTAACAAATAGATTAAAAATTCGAACAAACAGATTAAAAAATAGATTAAAAATTATATTCATGATACTCAACTGAATAGATTTTTTCATATGTAGTTGGGCCTTTAGGTGAGGCCCTTAAACCTATGCCCATATATAATACCAAGACAGATGTGCAAGGCACTGCAGTGCCAGTCTCAAGCTTCAGGAAATGTATGGGTTGTGGCAGGAAGGTCACCCAGCGTAAAATTCTTGCCCATAACTTGCAGATCAAATGATCCAATGTGGCGGCCCTGAGAAGGGAAAAAAGCCTAGGGGAGAAAACTGTTGCTTTCAAATCTTTGGCCGGCAATTTACGGGGGAACTGTTTTAATCACTGCTTTGCATTGCATGTACACTGGTTCAATTACAAGTAGTTAGTTATACCATAACCACCAACCAAATCAATCACTTAATTCACATTACTTCATGCAGTCATGGTACAAGTCCAAGACTCTATTTCACAGATGATTAAAGCCTCTAGTGAAAGCCTAAATATTCTTCGCACTTTTTTGGGTTTTTCCTTTTTTTTGGATTACACAAACTACAAGGCAAAAATTCAGCGAAAGTCTCTGAGGTACATTTTTCTGTTTCTGTGCTGTCGTATCAGGACAATGACGAGTCTTTTGCTCACCGCACACAAAACATCACTTACTAAGAGCACATATGCCTTATACTCGAATTACAAGCAAAATACTCACTTTACTTCTCCATGTTTTTTAAAAAGAGATCCACTTTAATATAATGTCAAGAGAATGACATCGTTTTTGACCTATTGTGAGTTTGCCTCCTCATAAAAGAATGACCTCATTCCTTTCAAACTTCCTGAGAAGAGCTGCTCATTCTGACATGCTGTGTTTTTCTATGCCTATTTTGTTCACTTAACCAGATGGTGAGAGAGCTGCAGACATGTCTAAAGCAGTGTTTAGACACATGTGAATTAAAAAGTAGCACTGGGACCTCAGCTTCCAGGAAGGCACAACCAATTTGAAATTCTAAGAAACCTTTAATGAGATTAAAGGTTTCTTAGAATTCCAACTCATTTTTCTCACACACATTCTTCACAATTAAGATCCACCGACTGCAAAGGAGCATGACAAAATAGAAAGCAATTGTCTTGATTTACTCCCAAATATAATGACATTTTAATTAAGAAACAGATGTACACTCATAACAATATGACAAAATGTGTCGGGTTTTCAAATTAGAGATAGAACACTGGTGATTCTTGCAGACTGCTGCCTTCTTGTTTCTTGTACGTTTCTTAACATTTCTCAATTTACACTCTGCATTCAAGGGCAAATGAACAATAGAATAAAAAGTGTGATAAAGAGTAAGAGATAAATATATATTTTTTTTAAAATATAAGTACAGTGTTATGCTGAACTCATCTGCCCTCTGCTCCTCCACACACCTCCTACTCATAAATCTCTCCCAGAAAGAGAGAGAGAGCGAGAGATAGAGATGGCAGCCCACACAGACGAGTAGGCACAATATTTCACTACAGCTGAAACTATCCGCCATAAAACGTGACACCACTCTGCATCCTCATGAAATAATATAACAACACCATAAAACACTATGTGTCGATGAGGGCAGGCAGTCCAGTATATCATATTTCTAATTATGTGCTTTGACTTAATGACTGATACAGCTAAATAAAATGTCATACAGTCCATCATTGTGCAAACTATAAAGCACCATACCAACATGTATCCAGAACCAATTATAGAAAACATCACCATAAATATCGCCAATTATAGAACCATCGCCAGAAACCACAGCAGCATCATTCTGCATGCTAATCTCCTACTACTGAGCTCCTCTTACATCAGTGACACTCAGATGACTGCTCTCACAACAACTTGTGTTCTGGTGGCGCTGCCCAGATATAGTCATTTGTGCTATGAGACTACTGTATATCACCCTAATGAGTTATTAAGATGTGCATTCATTGTCAAACCATGTGACATCTAGACAGGGCTGTGTGTTCTTTTGTAAAGCCCTGACTTCATGTTTAAGTTCTTTCACAGTTAGGAAGAATGAATTTCTGGACATATTGGAAAAGCTTATTGCGTGGCTCAGATCAAAACGCATGGCAGATGGCTGACTACACTCAATTTACTTTCAAGGGAACGACTGCTATTTTTGGTTCATTGGATAAAACGAGACAACAATTTTTACCCTAAGTCTTGACTTTTTTTTCCATGACTAATAGTATCTATTTCTTCTAAATAGAATACTGATATCAACTCATGCTTTCACACTATGCCGCATGCCTGATTCCTTCGCTGATGTCTGGTGATGGTCAATAAAGCATGGTTATTAATACTTGAAAATCCATACACTTTCCCTACTGGGTGAAGCCCACAGATAAGATCTGATGTTCCGATCCGCCAGTTACGGGCCATTTTTGGAACAGAAATAACCGTTCGATGAGATACACAGACTTTAAAGCATAGGAGCTTTCTAGCCATTTCAAGCTATATCCGGTCACACTTAGAGTGAATAGTATGAACTCACACACACTGTGGCTGGGAATGGTCATGACCTTTTCATCCACAGTGTGAAAAAAACAAAACAATTACACACATCTGTTCTGTTTGCGTACAGATTGTACAGACTGAGAAAAGTGCATGCTGAAGAAAACTGCTTTTGTTTTCATGCCATTGCATTAAAGGCCACTTATCATTGTACTGTACTAGTGTATAATTATACATGTGCATTATTTACCTCTGGAGGAGTACAAAGAGTAAAAAGTGAGCAGAACATCAGCTACACTGATTGTGGCAGATGACCTACAGAGGACTGTTGTAAAAGGCAGGAAATGTCCTTTGGTTCCAAATGGGAACTAATCTACCCAAGGGCACAGATAGGACTGAAGGACATCTTCAGGACCCATTAAAATAAAAAATATATAGACATACAAACAAATAAATAAACAAACAAATAAATAAATAAAGTTAAGACCCCAGATGTCTTTAGACAAAAAACGTCCTCATACTTGCAATGTCTTGAAAAGGATCTAAAAGCCCTGCTCAACATGACCTGAGGGTTTGTGTGCCCACTAGGTACATAGTCTTGTCCTACATAACCATTAAACAACTTTGAATAATAATTGGCATAAGATGGCATGATATCACTATTTCTTTTCTAATATCAATACTACAGCATAGATAAAATCCAATATTAACCATTAAAATATATTTTTATTAAAAATACAGATAAAAATAATGCTTAAAGCCTTGGACAGTTCACACTGAAAACATTTACACTGCAAAATATGGTAAAATGTAAAGTATAAATTTAATGTATACTTTAAATGATCCCAACAAAATGTCATTTTATGTAAACATTTACAGTTCCGAAAAAAATCTTTCAATTGAAATCTTCTGCATTTGTTAGAAGATTAGATTATATTTACTCTTTTTCTCTCTAATATGCACCATTTTCTTCTGGCATTGGCCTGATACCAATCCTGAATATCAGATTGGTGCCATCTCTAATAATTATGAAGCTAAATGTCAACGTGGACACAAAATGAGTCTTACAAATGCCCATTTCAACCCGCACACTTGCACTTTGCTGGAAAACATTTAGAGAACAGAAGAATGTCTAGAAAGCCACTGAGGCTATATTTTGACATTGAAGAAGTAGGTTTTCTTACGTGAAAAAGCTGTTACATAGATGTGCATCAGATTACCACAGCACACACCGAAGAATCCATCAACACAGGTAAGCTTACTATATATCTTTCTTCTGCTTTTAGATTATTGAATATCTGACAAGCCACTAGCTGTTTACACAGAGACTTATCATCATTATCAACACACACACTTTCTCACACACACACACACACACACACACACACACACACACACACACACACACACACACACACACACACACAC
>JAOVVB010000016.1:14012155-14026422 GCA_028570985.1 Heterobranchus longifilis | reverse complement strand
TAGTTCTTGCAAGAACAGTATTGTCAAGTGCATTTGCAAAATCCGTCAAGCACCATAATGAAACTGGCTCTCATGTACTGTACTTGCCTTTATAAGTCAAATATCTGAATTATGTATATATGTATATATTATGTATATAAATGAAAGAAAGGTTTTGTCTGTACATTGTTCCGAACTCGCTCTTTCAATGACTTATTGATGTTTCATAGACTGGAGGACCCGAAACCAGTCTCAGAAATCTGTATCCGTCTGACAGAATTTAATGAAACTTTTTAAAATTTTGAAATTTTTAAGTTAAAGAAATTTTGCAGTACTTTTTGCCTGAAGCTAATCCTGCGCCACAGGTGAAATACAACTTTTGAGTAGAAGTGAAGTTATGAGCAGTTACGTGCCAGTTGGACGAAGCACCTAAAATGTATTTCCGTCGGCTTGATGTGGTCTAGAGCGCCATCTCGCGGGGAGGCACTATGTCTATATAAATAAAAGAAAGGTTTCGTCTGTACAATACGTTAGTAAGAACTCGCTCTTTTTTAATGCTATCTTTATGTTTCATACATTGGAGAGTGTAATAAGATAAAATGACAGTATATTTAAAAACTAGCCACCAATTCAGTGAAAACCAATACCATATTATGAATTTTAAGAAATTACTGATTAAAAGATTGAGGTGTTCATCTTTGTTGCAGGCAAACACGTGGGCTTCCACCTGAAATAAAAATATCACTGGTTACATTAACGCTGATCATCTTATTTTAAGCTTTAACCTTTGAACTATTTCTACCAACTCTTTTCCCATCAACGCTGGGTACTTCAGCTAGTGCACTATATGTCTATAGGTTTGAGGACAACTGACCATCACACTCATATCTATGTCTTTCCAAAACTGTTGTCTCAAAGCTGGAAGCACAAAATTCCACAGATTGTCTTTGTGTGCTGACCCAGGCCAATCATGATCTAGCATGGAAATTCCAGTAAGCACAACACAAGGTCCATAAAGACATGGTTTGTCAGGGTTGATGTAAAAGACATTGAGTGTCTTGACCTCAACCAGGTCTCAGAGCATGACCTCACTAATGTTCTTGTGGCAGAATGAGCAAATCCCCAAATCCAAACCAAATCAAAAGTTCTCAGAAAAGGAATGGTTATTATAACAGTTAAGGAAAACTACATCTAGAATGAGTTTATTAAGCACATATGAATGTGATTGGTCAGGCAACAAATGTAAGACAATAAATGTAACAGGTCTACAGTTCATGAAGTCTTAATGAGTAATACCTAACTCTAATTAACAAACCATTATCATAGCTTCTGTATGTGTATTTATTGTATAGAAACAGTTGAGAAACTATAAAGCCCTTATTGCTCCCAAATGCAATATGAGGATTTCCTTTAGATGGCGCCATTTGCCAATTATTTTGACAACCGTCCGCTCTGGAGTAGGTCTAGTAGGACAATTGACATGCTAACAAATGCTATTGTTGTTATATATCACAGTACTATATACATTACAGTACATGTAATATTTTAATAATGTGTATTCTAATTATCAATGTAATTCCTAATAGTACTAAAGTCAGAACTAAATCCATAGCCTAAATCTAGTACTTGAAAAAAATGTTACTACTAGGTACTTTCCAAGAGACAAGAGAACCCCACTCACACAGATACATGAGTAAGAGATAGTACATAAATAAAGTCAAGTCTCATATTCCATATTAGGATTTATGTTTGGGTTTATTCCTCAGAGACATGGATTTGCCAGATATATTCAGAATATGGACAACGAGTAAACAAAGCAAACTCCATGGGCTATTAAGGATCGTGTAAGGTAGCAAGTGATATTTATGCCAGAGGTCAGACGGTGAAGAAGTAGCAGAGTTTCACATGCAGGCGATCACAGGGACCGGATGGAACTTAAAGCCTGAAATGCCAGGGAAAGGTGGTTTAGACTGAATGCTGTATCAGTAGACGCGAATGAAAGAATGTGAGGGGACGGCTAACTACTAAGTATGTTTTTTTCTGTAAGTTTTACATGAAAAAGGTCTGTATTCACCTGTTGTTTAAAATGGGCAGAACAGATGAATAGCTTGTTAAGAGCCTCAGGCCCAGTCATTAGTGCTTTGCCTGTGTATTGTTTGCTTGTCTTTAAAATGTAAAATAACAGACAGCCAAATTTCCTATTGAGTCTGAGCTTCTCTTTTTTGAGTGATAGAATCATAATAAGGGGTTTGTTGACTTTATTTCATACTACTCTACTCACCTGCTTTTGTAGCACAGGTGTTTCAACAGACAGAGAGAGAGAGAGAGAGAGAGAGACATTTTTGCATCACAGCCACCTTAAGACTTCAATCTTCTGATAACTAAAAGCTAGTGTGTTTGTTTTATGTGTATGTGTGAAGTGTTATATGTCATATGTGGTTATAGCTAGTACATATTTAAGGCAGGTTCATGGCCTATTCATGTGAGGGAGCTTGAAGAACTGATGATGAACCAGAAATTTTTTTTTTTATAATAGTACTGTGTTGTCAGTTTTTCTGCTAAATGGTTACTGCTAATTATCAGTAGATGACTACGAGGAAATGTATGGCTTTGTGGACCTTAAGTCTGCGTGTGGACGTATATAGTTTTTACACCACAACATAATGTATGCGCACTATGTAGCTGGCTCTGTATGTACATGTTAGAGTGGATGTATGATGATAAGACTGTGTATTGGACCTTTGTATGAGAGCTTGAGAGAAACATCTCCAGTTTTCCTCCTACTCCACCTCCATCCTTGCATTCCAGGGAGCGAGAGAGAAACATAGAAAGTAAGACAGAGAGAGAGGGAGAGAGAGAGCCCTCTGTGTAAGGAAGGTCACTCCCCATGTCTTGTAATCACAGAGCCCTATTGTCTGAAATTGAATGTTTCAACAATCGTGATGTCATAGTTTGTCATTGCCAGAGCTGGGTTGTACTGGGGAATAAACTGGAGCTCTGTGTGTGCGTGTGTGTGTGTGTGTGTTCCTGCATGACCATTTAAATAGACAGCAACCACAAAAACATCAAAAACAGTTTGGCAACCTTATTTTCTGATTTCCACATTTGTCTTTCCTACATAATTTCCCTTTTTTTATTCAAGGAAGCACACCCACCCTCCTCTCTCTCTCTACCCCTTTTTCTGTCCCTTTCTTTGTTTTCTGTTGCATGAATAATGAGTAATCCAACCAGAGGTGGTTTGTAGGCCACACCTTTTAACCCTCTCCTCATTGGCCCTCATTTGAATATGATTTGCATTCAAATTTGAATGGCAGTTGAAGGGTTTGTGTGCTTCCCAGTTAATTTGACAAGGCATGCAAATAGCAATTTCTCTTTTTTTTAATAGGACAGGTTTCTGTAGGCCCTGCAGTTTTTGGAGACCATGGGACTGCACTTGTTTCCAGACAAATAATTTATGTGTGAGCGACAGCATGAATGGGTGTTTGTGAGAGCCTTATTTTCATAAAGTCACTGCCAAACTATGAGGTATAAGGGGCCGATGATAAAAGGCAGTAAAAGTGTAACGTGTGGATGTTGCTGAGGCAGAGAAAAAAAGAAAAACACTGTGAGCTGGTGCTTGTGTGACAGTAAATAACCACAGTCACAATATCTCATTAGTACAAATCTCTCCTTTAGCATATGGATAGACATATGGATAAATTTATATATATATATATATATTATATATATATGCCATATTATATTATATATATATGCCATATTATATTATATATATATATATTATATTATATGTATGTATGTATGTATGTATGTTTTGCCAGAATAAAAAATACATGTAAAATATGTATTTCTAAAAAGATCTCTTCTGATACCTTCTGGCATACTGACGCTAGAAATATTGCCATCTTTCATGAGTACAAGGGGAAAATATGCACTGATTGATTGATCATGGAGTGAATTCATGTGCATAGGAGGTGACTGTGTTTTATTTAAACACATAGTGCGAAAACACTGGTTTCAAAATTACATTTGAAAATGATCAAGAAAACCCATGTTTTGCCAACCCAATTTACAGTAAGGTTTCCATGACAACTGAGTCAAACCTCAAAATCCAGCTAATTTAGACAACTAGAATCCAGTAAGTGCTTGATTTGTACACCCTCAGTTTCATGTCATTGTCTTCCTTTGTGTTAGAAAATTATTCCATAGTAATCGGTCCTTGAGGAAATGAATATCTCTACCACACACTTGTCTCTTATTTCTTGATAACACAATTGCATTAAAATCTCCTAGCTTCTTAAAAACTCCTTACATGGTGTACTCCATAATATTAGTGTGTGCATGTGTATGTGTGTGAGTGTGCATGTGCATGTGAACTGAAGACAGAACTGGCAGCAGTTGACCAGCTACCGTTTCCAACCAACACACAACTGTGGTTTGTTAGTGTCACCAGGGTAATGAGACACAGATAAAGGAAACTTGAAGGTTTGTTCCAGCTGATTTGGTGCCACTTCTTTAAATCATTTGTTTGCCTTGCAGTATATTTGGCTTACATGGCTCATGTCACCTTGACAGACAGATAATCATCGTAAGATAGGGAAAGTGAGACTGTTAGATTAGAGTCTGCAAGATGCTGAAAGTGTTGCTCTCTTTATTCCCGTCATTCATGTCCACACTAATACAAGTCTTCAAGCAATATGTTAGAGATCTTGTCAATGTGCATCCATAAAACCCTGACAGATACAGCACAAGAAGTGATCGGTAACGGAAATTGTATTTCTTACATCTAGGTTAAGTCCAAACACAAGCCTCAGATTCCCGCACAGGTTTTTGTGTGGAGATAATGCCGATGCTCTTATGCTGTGTAGACCCATGGAATCCTGAGATGCCTTCTACAAGCCTGGCTATTATCTTGTAGACTATTATTATTATCATCATCACCATCAGTTATGTGCTCTTTTCTTTGCCACCCACAGAGAGAAAGTGAGGAAGAGAGGGAGAAGATAAAGGGATGGAAGGAAAGAGAGAGAGGGGAAACAGAGGCACAACAGAAGTGTTCTAAATTTAGTGCTGGCTGGGCTTTTTTCTCTCTGTCCTTATAAAGCACTGTGGAGGAATTGCTCTGTGTGTGTGCGTGTGTGTGCGTGTGTGCGTGTGTGTGTGTGTGTTTAAGTAAGTGGAGTATCCCCAGCCTCACTGGTCCTTGTCAAAGACGAAACGCAGCAACGGTCTGTTTGAACAAGCTTTACCTTTTGCTTCGTTTTGTTGCAGAGTAAAGTGAGGGTAGGGGTTTCGTTTGCATATATAGAGCCAAAAAAGCAATATAAGGAGAGACAGACTAAAATAGTCTTAGAGGGGTTGATGGGAACAAAAAAAAAAAAAGAAGAGAGAGTGCACAGGAGGGAGATAGAGAGAAAATGAAAGAGTGAAGGAGATAAAGAGTGAGCTATGTAGTTTTGGCATTGCAACAAGGAAGAGATGCTTTTGGCTCTGGTGAGCAGTTATGGTGTAACACAGCAACATGATTTTCCTTCAGGGGATTCTTTTGTTGTCTTTGTTTAGAAAAAGAAAACCTGCCAGGTTTACTCCTTAAACTGTTCTTAAACTTGGCCCACTTGGGTTGTCCTTGAACCCTGAAGGAAACAAAGCCAGCTTTAATCATGTGTACTTTTTAGAGGTAACTGAAATTAGCTCTCAACAATTAGGTGTTTTTTTGTCAACAATTAGGCCAATATTGTTCAATGTACGTGTTTGAAATGAATCCAGTAAAGACAGGAAGATGGAGAAAATCTCATCACTGATAATCAGGAATGCCACTATAATGTTTGGTTGTATGTATATTCTGCACAAATTGTGTCAGGATTGTACTGCGTGTTGTGTTCAGTATGTTAGTTATATTGTGTGTTAGTGCTATTTTAATGTTGTTTTTGGAACTCTTTGTGTGTCCTATCTGGGTTTTTGTACTATTTTTGGTAGTATTGTTTTTGAACATCAATCCGCACAGGGACAGAAAGAAATATATCAGTTTGTCTAAATCTGACACCTTTACTTTCTAAACACAGATTAATGTATGCTGTCTGTAAGCATAGATGTAAGAGAATGACACTATGCAAGGGATTTTAAAAAAACAAAACAATGGACTATACTGTTATGGGACAATCCTCCACACCATTGTGGCACAATTACCATGGCAAAGTTGATTGTTTTCCTAACCTGAAGTGTTTTGATTTTATTCCACAAGTACAGTTTTGATTTTGTTAATTAATGAGATGTCATACTTAGACATTTGTTCATTCTGTTAATTCTACATTATGAAATTTAATGTTTTCGAAAATCTGTGAAACAAGTTAGTTCCTGTTAGCATTTACATCATAACCGCTACAAATGTATCCTCACTAGCCGAACTTTTTAACTCTCTTGAGACATTAATTAAACTGACAAAAAATTCAATATGTTAAAAACTGCAACTTTTCTGTAAGTGAAAATGTTCACACTGTTATGAATCATGCACACTGCAGTGAGGAATCTGTCAATAAATCACACAGTTAAATGGAAATCTCATTTCATATCGCATCACCATATCATTAGTTATACATATATATTTTTTCTTAAATAATAGCACATTTTAAAATATATTCATTATCAGTATTAGCTTAAGTAATTGCACCATGAAGATAGTGGTTTAACTGGTAGCATCAGGTGTGTTTTGTATTGTAGTTAGTAGTGCATCCAGTTGGTGTTGTCCATGTGCATACATACAAATGGTCAAGACAAGCCGGCACATGTGATGAACTTTCCTGTGAATGCAGGCGTAAAACTAACTGGCATTTACAGACGACTTCAAGCACATTGTGATGAGGCTCTTATCCGCAATAAAACATTTGAATGGTGCAACTATTTCAACGAAGGCCATATGGTGAATGATGATCCCACCAGGGTCGCTTGGAGCTCGCTGCAATTGTTCCCATAACCATTCAATAGAAATTGACAGATTGACTTCTCGCCAACTTACAGAAGATGCATCTGTCTGTGGGAACTGCACACACAATCATTTACAAACACGTCACTTGCACATTACAGGAACTCGACAGGGAGTTATTGCCACATCTGCCATACAGTCCTGACCTGATGTTGGGGTCATTAAAGGACTTTCTGGGAGGCCAATGGTTCAGGCATGAAGCAGGCAGTCAGATAAAGTCTCTGCTGTACTGAGAAAATTTCATACCTTGATCGTACCCGAGCATTAGTGAAGCGCTGGAATGAGTGCATGAGTATAGCAGGGGATTATATAGAGAAATAAAGTTTTTTTTTACTTTCATAACTGTGTTCTGTTATTGTGCACAATCAAAAGTCCTGGTTTGACATGTATGTCACTCATATTTACATATGCAGAAACATATTTTTGATTGCAAGTTACATGGACATTACAGCAGTTGTATATTTATATTTGAGCGTTTGATAAGCTGAGTAGGAAATCCTAACTCTGTGATGACTTTCAGTTTTCTTTCACAGTAAACTTGTTGTAACGATGACAGAAATGAACACCCACTTTCAGTATGCATGCAAGTGATAGAATGTTACCCTGAGTGGTTCATAAGTACAAATTTTAAGCCAAATGATGCCAAAGATGATTATTTAAAACTTAAGCAATTTTCATCTACCACAAACTGTTGCACATTCACATTTTATCACATGCATAAATTTAGATTTATAAAGAAACAAAAAAGCCTGTTAAACATAACAGAAGCTCATACAAAAGTGGTTCATAAGTAAAAATCTAAATTTAATTTCATAATTTAAAATCTAACTTTGCCCCAAAATTAATTGTTTATCCATGTGTGTTATGTTATCAGAATGTACACTAAATGTACACTTACCTGAAAGTACACTAAAACTACATGATTCTTTTTCTGTCAAAAGCAATAGGATGTATTGCAAGCACGACACCATTTCATTTTATCAGACACACACAGCTGCTTACCCACATAGCCACACATTCTTCCCATAGGACATGGCCATCTGAAACAAATTCGAGAGAATTTTATCTTTTAATTTGCCAATATTTTTTAATAAACAGTAAATAAAATAAAATATGTTCAATGTGTTTTGCTGACATTTAGACTTATTGGTGTTTTTAGGATTTTTTTTTTTTAAGCTGTCAGGATAACTTTTTAATACTTTTTAATACTATGTGATTATACTTTTCAATACTTGATAGATAGATAGATAGATAGATAGATAGATAGATAGATAGATAGATAGATAGATAGATAGATATTAACTTGACAAATGCTGGTGTGCACCTTTACTGTATTGTAGTCTGCGTGAGTCCTGTGTAAACGTGGGAGTAAAAGCACCTGTCTGGCCTCATCTCATGGGCTCTGGAGGAAGTTTAATCGGGGGAGTATAGAAGAGGCCCTGCCTGCTCTGAACACATGCTAACCACAGATAAGGTTCATGGGGTAGAGCAAAAAAAAAGAAGAAGAAGAAGAAGAAGAAAATAAACCTCTGCTGAGCCCCACAGTAGCATGTGTGTGAAAAGTTTCTCTGACAACTCTAAAGTGTCTTTATCTAACTTCAGCTCTGAGCTGGAGTGAATATTGTGCATGTGCACTGTCTCGTAGGCTAAATCAGGGGGCCATTTACTTCAAATAAGAACTTTTCCTATCTACGTGACCTATCACAGAAAAGATTTGAACATGGCATCTGTGACTTCTTTTTTTTTCTAGCACAGTAAACTCTTTTAGTGCTGAATATTCACCAACTTTTGGTGGACTGATTGATTTCTTCCCCACTCAGTCTCAGTTTCTGGTTACCTGAATGTACACTAAAACTGCTTGATTCTTTACATGTCAAAAATAATAGTATGTAATCCAAGATCACAAGCACAACACCATTTTGTTTTAACAATCAACTTTGAGTTTATGGAACCTTCATATTATGGTTATAAATCGTAATTTGAGCCTTTCCTACAGTACGTGTGTTTCTTCAGTGATCACACACATAATGTGACTGAAAGCACATAATTGTCTATCTTATTTATTTATTTATTTATTTATTTCAGCTGGACAGTTACAGAGAGATATGGAGGCTCAACTAATTTGCTTCATAATTCGTTTATAATTAACGACTACAAGCTGTTGAAATTCTGACAGTAATTTGAATATTTAAGTAAGATGTTAAAAGAATTTTACGTGCAAGTCAATAATTGACAAATGTTATATCATATTTCCTCCCACAGTCCAAATTTGAATAGTTTACGTTCCCAAATTTCCAGTAGTGTGTGTGTGTGTGCATGCTTGTGTGCCCTGCTATAGACATTCTGCCTAGTGTCCCAAGTCCTCTCGAATAGGTTTCCCGTAACCCTTTACATGATAACTGGTATAGAGAATAAGTGAGTATGTTATAGGATATTAAAATTTGTCAAAATTGAGTTAGTTATTCACATTTTCTTATTCTGTGGCAACATAATGTAAGGTGTTTTTCCAAATTAAATGCAGTTTATTAAAACCCTTTTTTATAAAATTAAAATACAATTCTGCTTTATTGAGTACAAAAACTTTAAAGCTTGATATCTGAAAACCATTCAGAATGCTAGTAGAGACCTTTAACTCCAAGAGAATGACAACACTCCCCACAGTAAAAAACAGAAGTCCAGATCCACTGATAGACACGAGCAAATGTCACAGCGGTGTTATCCCCAGTGCAGCAAAGCCACAAACTATTTCTGTTTGTTTTTGCAAAATTATGTCACTGACCACCATGTTATTCATGCAAGGAAACTGAACTGAGTCATTTGGGTTTTTGCATTTATTCATGTCTCATTATCACTTTGTCTATCTTTTCCCCCTTGTGTCACACACTCATGTACAATTTTTGTTTTACTTACAGTAATAAACTTAGCTGAGATTTGTGATCCATTCTGAATTGGATGAAAGATCATTTTCGTTTAGATAAAACTGACTATGGTGCGGGTTTCCTTTTGCCTCTGGTTCCTGTTAAGGTTCTGTCTCATGTCGTCTCAGGGAGTTTTTCTTTGCAACTGTCACCTCTGGCTTGCTCATTAGGGATCTAAATCTACATCAAGATTTCTGATGTACATCAAGATGTTCTGCTTCTGTTCACTGTCTGTTTTTAGATTAGACAGATATAGACTATAGAGATATAGATTAGAGTTTATATAAGCTGACATATCGTGACCAACAATACAAAACATGAATTACTACATTGGGTTTTGTAATTAATTAACACACAAACATATCTAAATTTCCTTTAAAGTGACAAAGCATGTTGTTAATATTATCTACTTTCAAAATGCTTCTGCTCTTACTCATTTTTTTTTTCTTCAGATTTTCAGTTATTACATCTCATTTAGGCCAGTCAGGAAGGAAGGGCAATAAAAAAAAATATAAAGCATAAAAGGAAAGAATATGTGGAGTGTGACATACAGTATAAGGGGAATGTATACTGTATGTCTGTAAAAATGTTGTTAGAGTGCATGTCTCTGAACCTCTTCTCATGACCCAGTCTAAACTTATCAACTTTATCTCACTAAGACAGCCTGTGACAACAGGCAGAGACAATAAAACGAGCTGGGTCAGCGGTGTAGTGTCGCCATCTTTGAGTGTTTCACTAAATATAGTGTCTATACTATCTTACAACACCACCTGAGTGTCTCCAGACATTAGCCAGATTGGACCAATTCTAATCTGAAGGTCCTAGGACCTTGGATCAAATCAGCAAGATTTGATCTGCAATGACCAGGAATAAATTATAATAAAATACAGAGTTACTACAGGATCAAAACATAGCACTGACAAAAAGCTTAGCAAAAACATGCGTTAAAGACCCATCCGGAAGTTACTAAAAAGAAAAAAAATATCCTATTAAGTGGGATTAAGTGAAGCTATTAGCTCCTAGACATTGAAATGGCTTTCTGCTAATGATGATCAGATATTAGGTACTGTGGCATTATAAAGAGAAAACGTGACTGTTTTTAGATAGCTTGCAAATATCAAGGCTAATACAGCAGATGAGCATGTGAATGTCAATGATTCAGCATAAAACTCTACTTGTGGTTTATCAACCTGGCACACATTTCAATTCTGACTCCACTTCTACTGTAAATGTGACAAGGAGAGCAGGAAAAGGGGCAAAAGTGATTCAAGAGAAAACAGGAAGTAACATAACAGTCAGATTGTAGAAACAACACAAGGAGGGTGCAATAAAATTAAATCAGATCAATGAATATAGAGAAGTGGAAAGACCATAAGGCTGTGAGTTGTTAGGAGCTGGGAAGAAGAAATAACATAAGTAAGCTTTATTAAGAGGAAGAGACTCCTAAATAGGCTTTCGATCCACTTTTTAACTATGAAACAAAAATGCTACAGAGCACGCAGTAATATTGCGAAGAGTTCAATTGATTCTAACACAAGATCCTTAACATCTTAGCATTAGATCTAAACCCTGCAATTAGATTTAACCCAGTGACAAAAAAACAAAACAAAAACAAAGAAAGATCACCATGTTCCTTCCAAAGCTGCACAAATAGCCATAATTTCTTCTTGAGCACACACAATGAATTGGCTGTTTATTTAAGCTAAGACTGTGGCTCCATTACACCACAGCAGCTTCACAAACACTTCCAATCTTATTTATCTCTGCTCAGCAGGTCATGCAGCTACCTCCAGCTCGCCTAGAAAAACCTGAACGCCACATTTCCAGTGGAATTAAAGAGGATCACATTCCTTATGGTCGTGATTCATAATGCTTAAAATATGAATTCACTAGACAAAGCTTTAATTGTTTGTGAAGAACTGAGAGATTCAGTTTGATTAAAAACAGAAATGTGGGAAGTCGCCAGATTGGTTGTATATAAATGTGTCTTGCTATTTTCACAGTGCCTGGCAACTAAAAATGACAATGAAAATATTAATCTGCTGTTTACGTAAACCATGCTCATAAATAGCCTCCGACTGAAAAGCTGGCAAAGGTAACAGAGTACGTTTCCTGGTAGAGAACAGCACGTGCCTGGGGCGGCCGCTCATGTTAAAGCCTGATAACCAGCAGGGCCCCTTCCCCATGACCTAACCAAATAACACACACACCCCGCACACACACACACACACTCAGGGCTGATACAATGCAAGACGAGGGTGCCTTTACTGCACACGGTGCCAGCCAAACTCCAGGCATTTTAGGTCATTTGTAATGTTCAACAACAAATTTGTGAAATAATCATACCTAATCAGATCCTTAAAAAAAACCCTCATTTTGTGCATTTTTATTTGTACTTGATACATATATAACCATTAGCACCTGATAACAAGGGTAACTAAAAATAGCATTGATCAGGAAATAGTAGGGAAAATGTACATTTGGTACTAAAATAATACACTAACTGAAGTGTCATCGAGCAGCTTTGCACATTCCTAATTGCAGACTAAAGTATTCACAACAGACAGAGATGCATTTTTCCCCCAAAACAAAGCAGATGGGTGTAAAAACAAGAGAATGTAAGAACAATCAACTTCATTCCTAATTTTAGTATAAAGTCTTTATTTTTGCCCAAGGCGGTTCTTGGTATGGCTTCTTTGCAAATAGTGAAATGATGTGACAAAAAAAAGGTTCATAGAGCAAGTATGTGCCAGGTGCAAGCTGAGGCTCAAAAATCAACTTCAAATGTTTAGGTGCACATGTGAATTATTAGTATATGAAGAATGCCTAATCAATTATATACACATTTCTATTATTTGGCAACCAGAAGCCTGAAACATTGTACGTTTTTGCATGTCTGGTGTACTGAGAGACCAATTTATACATAAAAAAAAAACCTAAAAGTACCACAGATCACTTAAATATCTTAACATAAATACTGCAAAATCCTTTCAATTGTGACAATGCTGTACATAAAGAACACCCCTGTCAGAGAGATATTCAAAAAGACATATTACAATTAGTTTTAACAGTTTTACAAAACTGATGTACTGTAGGTATCAGTGTCAGCTACCATACATGTTATAATCCAATGCTTATTGCATCATATAATGATTATCTCCATTCATCCACGATCCAAACAAGGGGCACATTCAATGCTTCTCCTGTCTCTCAGTTTTGCATTGTGGCATAAAGTCACATTCATCACCATGGACAAAAACCTGATCAAATTCTTTAATTAGCACCCTTCCGCTGAAATACCATATCACAAGTCTTTGGACTTAAACAAGTCTGAGGTCTGTAGACTGGGGTTTGTTTTGTTTGGAAGCAGGTGGTGGCTTTTTCACAGTTCACCCTGTATACAAATGCTAAAATGGTCATTTTCATCTAAAGAAAAATTCTGGTTTAAGGCCTCTTCAATATAAAAAAGGTAGTCCTAGGGGGTTGTCTTTTAGCAGGAGCAGTTTGTTGAAGGTCTCCATGTTGTCGTTAACTCCAGGTGTTCTGTTGCATATCCATTTCCCACCCCTCTGATATTTTGTTCTGCTGTCTATAACCTTAAATTTTGACTTTCCATTCTCTCAAATGCTTTCCCTGGTGCCCTTAAGCAGCAATACCCCATTAACCCTTTTAAAGCCTCATTATATTCAGTGTATGACTGTACAGTCTTCCCTAACTTTGTTTCCCACTCTATACAATGAGGCACCTTACTTTGATTGATCTTAACAATAAACTGTAAGCACAAAAAAAAAAAAACATTAATACAATTAAGCTTATGCTATGAATAGAATGAATAATAGTAATAACAGTAATAATAGTGAAGGATTTTTTTTAAAGCATCAGTGCTTCTGGAAGCTCTTTTAAAGTCACTGCACAGTTTCACTGTCTCCGGACTCGGCTGCCCGGAAGCAAATCCTGATGTGACAGTGCAATAGTTTTTATCCTCTTGTTTTATTTATTTATTTTTTTTCCAGAGCTGACTTGGATCGTCTGGCCCTCACTGCATTCGCTCGGGTTGCAGATGCTGCTGTGGTGGGTACTGGATGAAGGCAGGGGTTGCAGCAGTGGGTGCATTGGTGAGGCTCTGGTGCAGTGAAGTGGTGCTGGAGGCTGGGCCAGTGATGTGGCTGTTGGTGTAACCATAGCCCACAAAACCTGGGGAAGAGGCATAAGGGTAGTGCTCAAATGCTGCCGAGTTATACTGGGCATAGGCGGCTGTGTAGTCCACATATGGTGACGTGAGTGAGAAGGCCACTTGAGAAGGCAGAACGAGGCCGGGCTGCATAAAGGCTTGAGGGTATACATGCTGCTGCGCCAGCCTGCACACACACACACACAGAGAAAGATAAGAA
>JAOVVB010000016.1:13966610-13994796 GCA_028570985.1 Heterobranchus longifilis | reverse complement strand
CCTGGAGCAGATAGGGTTAAGGGCCTTGCTCAAGGACCCAACAGTGGCAACCTGGTGGAGCTGGGGATTGAACCGCCAATCTTCTGATCAGTAACTCAGTGCCTTAACCCTCTGAGCTACCACTGCCCTGTGGCAGTACAATTAGTAATTTAGTTTTGTTGACATTCATGTCTTACATCACTCCAGCAGACATCCAGCACAGGGCCTGTGTGCATCTGCTGCGCTTTAGGGACCGTCTGGCCATTATCTTGCACCTCCCAGCATCTCACCTAACAAAAAGAGCATGAAGAAAAAGTGAATCCATTAGGCAGGTCTTATAATGTGTACTACAGACTTTACGAAATTAATGACTTACATCATTAGCCCATGAGCCACCAATCAAAAAGTTTCCAGGCAACGTTGGAGGGCTAAAGGCCAAGCAGCTTATGCTGTCATCGGGTGGGGATGTCACTTCAACATCCTGCATGAAAAGATGAGGAAGGAAATTGGAAAAAAACAAACAAAAAAAACAAATAGGTGCTAAATGATCTCAGATGCACAGTGGTTTGGGCTGAGGTTAGATACCTTCATTGGGTTGTGGCTGTCTGTTGTGGTGCTGCCGAAAACACCTGTGTTTGCAGCTCCAAACCCAGAACTTGAACCAAACAAGCTCATTGTGATTTTGTTTTTAGATAGATAGATAAGATAGCTGGGGAAAAAGCAACAATGTTATAATGTAGCACTGAAGAGTAAAGATCTCCAAAACAAACCATCGGAAATGATAATATGCTCGTCCCGCGAAATGACATACACAAAAAAAAAAACGCCCTAGGCTGACTGTTCGTGGTCAAACTTATCACTGATTGGACGCATGTACTTACTAGACCGCGCTCTTAACCAATCAAAACTAAGGAGGTGGGTTTTGTAGAAACACAAGTAGGGGAAAATGATGCCGAAAATGATGACACAATTAGCACTTAGCAAATTACAGACACAGTTTTATTTATTTACCCTAGCTTTATAATAGCCCGTAAACTCGGTAATGTCAAAATATGACGCGGAAAAGCAAAACTCTGCGCCAAACACTTGGGTAGTAATATCAGGAAGGGAAATTTATATCGCGTGCACTGGCTATGTAAAGCGCGAGCTAGCTAACAGCCACACCAAAACATATTTTCGCTAACTAGAAGTAGATGATTCTCCCACTCGCAGCTTCTTTAATTTAATAAAACACAGAGTACAGAATAACTGATAGCATACGAATCAAAATTGCTCTCTGTGTATTTTACCTTGCAAATACGGAAGGAAGCCCAAAAAACCAACACCGATTTAGGAGTTTTGTCGCGCCATGAAAACGAGTGCGCTGCACCAAACGTGTGGCGCACTTTAATGACGAAACAGTAAACGCAGCCTTAGGCGTGACGTCAGTTTTCAAACGCAACAAGTTATTTTTGTCCTATTGGGTACGATTTGAAAAAAAGGTTGAGTACCCTGTAGTTATGGCAGCGTAGTTGCTTACCAGATTATTTATAATATCTTAGAAAGTGGGTGGATACCTGATGAGTGGAGAAGAATTCTTTTAGTTCCAATTTTAAGAACAAGTATGATGTGCTAAGCTACAGAGGCACACAAGTTGCTCAGCCACACCCCGAAGTTATGGGAAAGAGTAGTGGAAGCTAGGCTGGGAAGAGAGGTGACAATCTGTGAGCAGCAGTACGACTTCATGCCAAGAAAGTGCACCACAGATTCCATTTTTGCCTTGAAAATGCTGATGGAGAAGTATAGAGAATGTCAGAAATATTTGTATTTTGTGTAGCTCTAGAGCATGCGTATGACAGTGCCCAAAGATGAACGCATGAGGAACTCAGCAGGGGCAGAAAAGTATGTGAAAGTGGTGCGTTATGTGCAAGGACAGCCGTGAGATGTGCCGTAGGTACGTCAGCCCCTTCCTGTTTGCAGTGGTGTTGGACAGGTTAACGGTTGAGGTTGGACAAGAGTCCCCATGGACTGTAATATTGTGATCAGCAGTGAGAGTATGAGTCTAGAGAGATGGAGGGGTACACTGGAGAGAAGAGGCAAGACAACATTGCAAGAGTAAGATGGAGTACATGTGTGTAAATAAGAGAGACGGTGGGGGAAATGTGCAGTTGCAAAGATTATAGGATGTGAAGGTAGAGGAGTTTAATTTATGGTGTACCTTCCAAAGCAATGGACAATGGTGGTAAAGAAGTGAAGGAGAGTGCAGGCAGATTGGAATGGGTGTAGAAGAGTAGCAGAAGTGATCTGTGATGGAAAGGGATCATCAAGAATAAAAGAGAAAGTTTAAAGGACGGTAGTGAGGCCTGCAATGTTGTACGGTTTGATATGTTAATGTTGTGTCTGCTTATGTTAATAAATAATCAGTAGGATGGAAGTACCTAAACATTTAACAATGCAGCACAGTACATACTGTTTGTTTCGACAACCAAATGAAACAACCTTTGGTTGGGTTAAATTGGGCTACTTTTACTGCATGCAAAGAGACTGTGTTTACATTTGAAATCTTGCAGCTGTCACATTTCTGTCAGTCTTCTTCACATTTATTAGAATGTAAACAATTCATTAAAAAATGAATTAGCAAATGAATGAGAGCCAATTGTCGTCATTTATGTTTCTGAACTACAATCGCTATATTTAATATGAACCAGATGCTACCTGATTAGTGAATGCCGAATAAACCATCTAATTTCAGTTGGACTAACATGGTTACATTTATTATCTGGACTAAAAAGATGGGTAGTCAAAAAATGTCAAACTCCAATATTTCATTGGACTGCATTTCATTCACATTCAATTCACTATGGCATTGTTTCCACAATCTTATCCAGAATTGCATAAATTTTTGGCCGAGATATTGTGTTGATGTTAGGAGAGTCATTAAAATTTCTCCAGCGCATCCAAAAGACTTTCAGTGGGAAAGTAAGAATTAAGAAAAGAACATTGTGATAGCCATTTCATGTCTGAAAATTCAAGGGTCATTGTTGCAAAGCAGTTTTACAGAATCAAGAAATATGAGTAGAAGTAAGAAAAAAAACGTAAGGAAAAGGTGCAATTGTGACCATCAGTTTGTCCTTGATGAGCAAGCTGGGGGAAACAGTGGCAAGGGGAAAAAAACCTGAAATAGCAATAGGAAGAAACCTTGAAAGGAATCAGACTCAAAAGGGTCATTTGGGTGATATCAGCTAGTGTGACCATAAATCAATCCCTGCTATATTCGTGTGCTATAAGGTGAAAGGTCCATATAATTAGAAAGATCTTTAAATGAATGTAAAGCTTTCACTAATGGAGACTCAGGTTTGTGGGATTTTCAGTCCTAAACTATTGAGCGATAAAAAAAACTGCCTGCATCAGCCGAGTCTAAGACCATGTTCATGATCATCAACTCAAACTGTCCTCACACAGACTATATACAGCTATCCTCAGCAGCAGCCACAGGCCTCCATGCAATTCGAACTCCAAGCAGAAGCACCAGTATGTGTCAGACATGTCCAGAGGGCAGAAGAAGTCAGGAGCAGTGGAAACTCAGGAGTGCCATGTATATAACAGAAAGAGAGAGCGAGATAGAGAAAACAGTTCCGTTTACTCACAGTCGCATAGTGTACAGTACAGCGTAATGGACAGTATACATTTTGAGCTGGGTGCAGGCACTGACTCTGGCAAGACTAGCTATGACAGCATAACAGCATAAAATGATTCTGATATTTCTACGCCATCAGGGTGGAAACAAATCCATTCAACAAATTCAGTACATTCAGGCCATCAGCTGACTTCTATTGCCGTTGCTTTTTCAAAACGTTGCTGTGCCTAGACCAGACAGATTGAAATCAACCCAGAACATTGTACAGTGTGTACTATGCATGATGGTGTATTGCTTGATGAGCTACCCTTCTTCCGCTGATGAACCCATTGCTGTGGAATAAGGTCAGTCTGGACTCATCAGATCACATGACCCTTTTCCATTTGCGTGCATCCTCACTGGGTGTGACGGTCAGGTGTCGACCATCTTTGTGCCATATTTTTGGCCATAGATTGTATGAAAAACTAATTCTGCAGTACACTCATCAAACTGCTGGCCTACTGTGACAGGACTTGACAGGAAGCCTGTTAGCACTTCTTGCTGCAGTGCTCAAAATACAGCTTGTTTTGCATTATACATTTCAGAAGGTTTTGTGTTTGTTATACGCTATGACATAGCCTATTGACTCTTTGAATAAAAGATTTGAAGTGTCTGGGTAAATATTGATGTAAATCACATAAATGCCGCATACTTAGCCTCTTATTTAGCTTAATTGTGCAATTCCACCATCTCAGCAATTGTTACCTCTATTCTGTTAAACTGTCCCAGTGCTCTCTCTGTTAAGTCCAACCGTTACAGATCTGTTTTTCACTTGACCACCACACGAGGGCGGACTAGGACTGTAATTCAAACCAGCGAGCGAACCCCAGTCTGTAAGTATTGTAGATTTTGTAGCCTTTTTCAGGAAATCAGTCACTTCATTTAATAAATTGT
Source organism: Heterobranchus longifilis (assembly GCA_028570985.1). NCBI lineage: Eukaryota > Metazoa > Chordata > Actinopteri > Siluriformes > Clariidae > Heterobranchus > Heterobranchus longifilis. Next base: position 13,990,268 of record JAOVVB010000016.1, on the reverse strand, counting down.
TTGGACGCAAGTTTGGATTCATTTTCTACATTCTAGAACAGTTCTTGATTCTTTCAAATAACATGAAATGAAATAACACATGGCATTAGGTAATTAAGTAACAACAAAAACAACAGTCAGCTGTTATTTTAAAGACATTAAGGTCAGCTGTTCTGGAATTGTTCTTGCATGAACAGTATTGTCAAGTGCATTTGCAAAACCCATCAAGCATCATGATAAAACTGGCTCTAAGGAAGGGCATCCCAGTAAAGCAAGACCAAAACTTACCTCTACTGCAGAGAAGTTCATTTGGAGTTACAAGCCTCAAAAATCATCAATTACCAGCATCTAATCTTAAAGCTGTTATGAAGGCTTTACAGAGCATAATTAGCAGACGCATCTCAATATCAACCGTTCAAAGGAGATCATTGCATGGTTTTTTTTATGCTTTCAGCATTGTTTTACAATGTAGAGAGAAATAAAAATCAGGAAAGACCAGACTTTTGACGAGTAGAGTGCATTTTTAGGTTTTTGGTCACTTTTGGCCTGTTTATGGCAAAAAAGCACTAAAGCTTAATCAGACACAGGGTTTATGAGGGAAAAATTATAATAAATCACAAATGACCGCATTTACCAAATATAATAATCTACATTTGTCTTGGTGCTGGTGTTATACTACAAAAAGAACAGTTAAACTTTTCAAACAGCAGAGGATTTATCTGGATACTAAGCTATGACTCATTTTTAGGCTAAGCCGGATCTGAACAAAAACTTATTTGTAAGTCATCAAAATGGAGGTGTTAATTAGCACACCTTCTGGTGTGTGTGTGTGTGCACGTGGTTAAGAAGAAGAAGACAAATTTTCCCATATTCCCTCCTTTCCTGCAAGCAGCCTTGCTGAATCAGCAAAGAATGCAATCTACAATCACATAAGCATATAAATTTTCTTTTACCCCAAATGATTTGCAGTTATTTTATCCTGTCATGATTCAGAATAATTGCTGGATTCTTTTTGGCACTGAAAACTATTCTAATGAAAATGTCTTAAATCAAGTTTTCTTTCTTCTTCCTTTCTACCATTTTTATTACATAAGAACTGACAATAAGCTTTAAACTTATTTATTGGGCTTTCAGGCTCTCTGTATATTCGAACCACACTCAATGAGCAATATTTGTCTCTGCACAGCAGGTCAGACAAAACATCATCTTTATTTCCAGTTTTACATTGATTTTGTGGGCAAACAGTAATACTTGAATTAAGCAGTAACGTGTGTGGTTCATGAGGGATTAAAACGTGCAACTTAACATGACTTATTAACATTCATTTATCAATAGGCTAGACAGCGTATCAGTGTCAGACTGTTTTGTTGTATATGATAATATCATTATAATGCAGAGCATTACAGCATTAAACCAAAAAATACATATATCCTGATTTTTTTAATGTTCTTATTGCTTGCTGTACTTGTTTATGATTTATCTAGACTCTCTGTCTTCAGGTGAACATAGACAAAGAGAGAACGTTTTTTTTAATGTAAAAAATAAAATAAAATAAATAAGAGGCAAAAAGGAAAACAAGACAGTGCCATGTAAATGAGTTATTAATTTCTTTTTAAAATGGGACTCATCTTAAATCTCTCCATGCACAGAAATTTTTATGTAGAGATTTGACTTTTCATTATAACGTCTCAATCAAACACTTTCTACTTCTTAACTTTCTGCTTGGGCAAAGCCATAATAAAGCAAGGAGTCTGGCACACCATTGGTCATGCACCACTCTGAGGTCAGGATATAAATTAACACAATTTGCAATTAGCACCTGTGCTAATGGCTTTACTATGACTGGCAGTAAATCTTTCATGTGATGGGGTCCAGAAAAGACGCTGATCAATTAGATAAAATGGCTGTGACCTAAATCTGCCAGACACATGGGCAGGATGGACACTATGACAGCCTTCCCTACAGCGTGTTACAGTTGGTTAAGCTGTAGTAGATTCTGTGTGATGGTCTTGTGGTTGCTTATGTGCTTGTATTCATTGTGTCTCACTGCAGTGTTGATTTACACATTGGTGCATTTCTGTGTATTATGGCTTCTGAGGCAGGAAACAGCCTTCTCTATTAATTAGTACATACAGTGTGTCTACCAAGTAGCGTAGAGAATTCTTTAATGATTTAAGGCAAGGCAGTATTCCTGCAGATCTGATTTGAAAGAAGTGTTAATGTGCTGTAAATCTAGGCCTTTAAAGCTCTCTAGTCCTGTTTATTGAATATGTCATGAAATATGCAAGACAAATAGACTCAACTAAATAGTTCCTTATTTGTGGCAGTTAGTTGTTCAGTGTGTAAGGTAAACAGTATCAAAAACCTCTCTAAAATATAGTCAATGAAACAAATAGGTTCCACTGCTTTAAGGTGCTCCAGAATTTTAGACCTGTTGAGAGAGACATTACCAGAGAGTGTAGGGAAAGTGTGTGTCAGCCTCATTAGTGTACATGTCTTTGGCTTAATTATTCATACAAAGGATAAGTGAACAAAAGGACAGAAATATTTCACAACATAGACATTTAGGAGACAGTAGCAAACAATACAAAGAGTTTTTCTCACTAAATTATTTAGTAAATACAATCCCTTTAAAATAAATATTTTATACTATGCAAAACTAAGAGATTCGCATAATTTATTCCTTTCTCTACTTCCAATCTCTAGAAAGTATTTAAAAAATATACATTTACAATTCTTCACCCTGCCCATGCCAAAATCTATTGTAATCCACAACGGCAAAGTGTCTATCGTTTAGACGAGTAGGTGACTCCCAGTGTTTGTTCTTTTTTACAATCAGCAACTCCAAGCGTTCTGTTGTCATGTCGTAAAAAGTGTTTTTCAGCGTTGTCCCTTCGGTTCTGGAAACAGAGGTTTAAGCTCCATGTTGATAAAGATCAGTCAATCAACTGAAGAGCATGGCTTCAACAAATGCTGTAGTTGATGCCTTTGTGTTTAAGAAGCATCTGAGAAGGAATTCCAAAATCATGTTCATACATTCATAAAAAAAAAAAGTAAAACAAAAAAGGGAACTTTGTAATCAAATAAATAAAACAGAAAATACATTACTTCTTCTCAAGAGTGGGTCTGCAAAGACAGCAAATCACAGTGCCTGTATCCTCTGAAGTCACTCTGCTTGCATATCTCCTCAGAGGAATATTTATGAAAGGTTGGGTTAAAAAGTTTGAGAAACCATGGATCTGATTATACAAGACAGTATGTCTTTTACATGACTTTAGTTGTTAAAATACTCCTTCATAATTTTGGTTTCTCTTGCTCATTCTCATACATGCAAACCCATTTTGGATTAATACACAATCCTGAAACAATTACTAGTAGTACAACACAACTTTTACTGTTAGTACATAAAACTAAGGCCAGTTTTGAGGAAGAATCTTAGAAAGAAATTACTCTTTTCACTAAATGGCTTCAGTAAATGCCTAATTCGACAATTTGTGTTTGGAGGCTACTGGAGTTTGATGACTTTCAGCCATGTCAATCAACAATCCTCCCCAAACTGCATGTTTGACTAAATGTTTTTGTAATTCAGACTGCTTGCTGTCTCAAGCAGCAAAGTGGTCAAAAAGTTCTTATCACATCTGCTCAGTAATTATTCTGTCCATGTAAATCATGGCAACTTTTGTAGTTTTACGGATATTTAAAATAATGTTAGTTCATGTATGGTCATTATTTTTTAATAATTCCAGTTGTTATACTGTAGGCTACATTCCCTGTTTTAATTATTTTCGCTTATTGTTTTCGAGTGTCCTCTGTCTCCTGGAATCATATGATTCTCCTGTCCCTTTAAACGTCCCTCCAAAGAGAACAGACTGTTTTGGCCCAGCATTCTTTGAGACAAATCAAGGTGGTTTGCTCCTCTTTGGTGAGAACTGTTGCTGAGCTTGGGGCTTGTATTACCCAAGAGTCGTTCAGAAGGACTAGAACCTGGTCCATCATGAAGGTGGTCATCGTCATCTGTATCTGCATCAATGTACTTGCTGATCGATGCATCATGAAATGTGAAAACAGTTGGTACAAATGTCTCAGGGGTCTTGGGTGGAGTCTTGCTGCTGGCAGTAGTATAGACGGACACCTCTGGACTTATAATAGACCGATCGGAACTTTCTGAGAGAGCAGCAGTGCCTCCCCCCTGAGTCGAACCTGCAGTAGGACCTGTGGTTTCTCCTGAGAAGAAGTTGACCTTGAGAGATCTTGTTTTCAGAGGGTTGCTGATGCGAAGGCTGTCAGAGAATAATGTTCGTCCAGGCTTGGGGGGACCAACAGGCTCCTTCATGGTCTCATACTCAAGGGTTGTCTCGAGTCCTGGATTGACACTGACTCGGCTAGTTTGATTTGAGATGGGACTATGTGAAAATCTTGAGCTTTCTATAAAGTCTGTAGCACAACTGATGAAGCTGTCAATACTTGACATGCTCCTCATATCCATCACACCCTCTGTCGTGTTGGGCGTTTGATTAACGGGAATGCTTCTCATTTCTAGTTCATCTCTTCTCTTTGTCAATTTTGACAAATTACCTTGTTCCTTACTGTTCAGGTTGGGCTGGGACTGGGTCTTGGCCATTTTGCTGTACATCTCCTCCAGCTTTTGTACATTAAGATGTTGTGGACTGCCTGGGCTGGTGGCTCTAACCGGAGATTCTGGCTCCTTCCCAGTAAAAGACTTATTGGAACTGGTTTCAGAGATAGTGCGTTTAGGTGTCCATTTCCAGCGGCTGGGTGAAGCGGTACAGTTGTCCTGCACTTTGTCTGTCTTTGCAATGTTTTCTTCTGTCTTTTCCATTACCACTACATCCATTAGCTCTGCATTTCGAACAAAAGCATCCTTTATATTCATAGACACGATGCTGCCATTTCTCTTGGCCCTTTCCAGAGCTTCTCTTCTTTTAACGGCTTTCTCTTGTCGTTTCTGTTCCTTGTAGAACTCAGAGAAGTTGTTTACAATTATAGGAATTGGTAGGGCGATGACTAGCACTCCTGCAATGCAACAAAGTCCCCCAACTATCTTTCCTAATAAAGTCTTGGGGTAGATATCTCCATACCCCACAGTTGTCATAGTAATGGTGGCCCACCAGAAGGAAGCTGGGATGCTCTTGAATTTTGTGTCTTCTTCATCTTTTTCTGCAAAGAAGACCAAACTAGAGAATATCATGATGCCCATGGCTAAGAAGAGGATTAGCAATCCCAGTTCGTTGTAACTGCGACGTAATGTAAAGCCTAGTGACTGTAGCCCAGTCGAGTGGCGAGCCAGTTTGAGGATTCTCAAAATGCGCATAATCCGAAAGATCTGCACCACTCGACGAACATTCTGGAACTGCAGTACACTCTTGTTCGACTCAGTTAGGAAGATGGTTACATAGTAAGGAAGAATGGCAAGCAGGTCAATGATATTCAATGGGCCTTTGAAAAACTTCCATTTATTAGGTGAAGAGAGGAAGCGAAGAAGATATTCCATGGTAAACCAAGCGATACAGACTGCCTCTACATGGGCTAACTGAGGGTTGTCAGTTGCTTGCCCAAACTCGTCTATGTCCTGAAGCTCCGGGAGGGTGTTGAGAGACAAAGCGATGGTTGAGAGAACAATAAACAGGATTGAGATGATGGCCAGAACCTGTGAAAATACAAACACAGAACTTGTCAGTCTTATAAAAAAAAAAATACTATAAAATAATAGAAATATTATGAACTGTTGCTCCATTGTTTATTCTGAGTGGTTGATAGTAACTGTTGAAATCTGTTAATTCCATAAAAAATATAAAACCGTAAAATTTAAACTCAGTGACTGGAACAAGTAAGGTCCTTAGTCTTTTAAGGTCTGATTTTTTCTGCTCCAGAAACGATCGAAAAAATTTTTTATCGGCAATGAATCACATATTTGTCACAACTGTTTGGCACATATCAATTCATACTTCTTTTATTGTTAACTTATTATCATCATTACCTTTTTTTTGTATATCACTATGGCAATCCAGTAAATTTAGACTATGAATGTGGAATAGACATAAAAAACATTATAAAAAGCAGAAATTGCAGAAACATTAGATTGATAGGTAATACCATTTTATACAATATATGGCCCAAACTGTGTGTATGTCTGACCATTGACTAACCTATTCCAAAACCACAAAAGTTGATCCCACCCTTTGCTTTAATAACAGCCTCCACTCTTTGGACTGTGTTCAATTTGTTTTTAGAATGTGGCTGTGGGGATTTGTTTTCATTCGCCCTTAAGGCCTGGCCAACCCAATTCATCCAAAATGTGTTCAGTAGGGTTGAAGTAATGGTTCTGTGCAGGCCACACTGTAGCCTTGGTAAACCATGCAGGAAATGGTTTGGGTTGGTCATCTTACTTCCAGTGAAAGCTTCAATGACACGGTGACGGAACATTTTGGAAATGACCAACCTCTGAGGGTTATGGTCAATAAGTGTCCACTTACTTTGAGTCACATAGTACAGCACCTACTAATGTGCCTACAGGAATATGCTGACAGTGAAAACACAATAAAAAAAGCCTTATAAAAAAGAAATCCAAAGCTTGCATATTCTGAAGTGTTGTTTCCTTGGTAACCAGCACATAGAGCATAAGGTGTGTGTGTGTGTTTCAGGCAGTAAAAGTGCAGAGCTTTAAACGTGGCACTGGGATGATTGGAAGAGAGAGATGGAACTTGTTTCTGGTGAAAACAGCAGCTTGTGATTGTTAAGAGGCACTGTCTCTTCAAAATCGAGCTGTGATACATGATCTCTCTGTTCTTCTCTTTGTCCTCCCTGTGTGACTTGGTCTTATACTTGTTCTCTTTTTCCTCTGTCTTTCATATATGTTATGCTCCCACTCTCTTCCTTTCCCTCCTATGTTTTCTTTGTAGTCAGAGACAACTTGCTTTGGAGGCTTCGGGGGGAAGTTAGCTTCACAGAAATGCTACTATGGCTATACTTGACCTCCGAGTGGGCACGGTTTGATGCATGCAGTTGTGTCTTTTTGTGCTAGAACACAAAGTCACTGTATCAGTTCTTTAGATTGTACATGATAGTCTGATGTAAGTAAACACCCATTAATTTAGATCTGTTTCGATAGTTCAGAGATGAACAGGAAGGACAAGAACTCTGTGAAACGCTACAACTCAGTACATCCTCTGCTTGAGAGACTCCACCTAAACGTTAATGGAAATAATAATGGTTTTAGATTTTATTAGGGCCAATGCCACTGGAGACTCTGATATATTGAAAAGTAATTTAATTGTCTCAGTTGAATCTTTTTATAGAATGTCTTTAAGATTTTTTTTGTATAAACACTGTAAACAGATACAACTATATAACATATACACCACAGGATGACTTTAGGAAAATATTGTTAGCTGTTTAGGTTTAGTTGTCTAGGCGCCTAGTCACGGTAAATTCCTTTCACAGCATTTAGTCCTCATTAGCGAGGTCAGAGGCTGTTTAATGCAATTTCCAAAAAAACTGTCTAAAAGTGATGCTTACAATATTTATAATATGATACAAATATATTTTAAATATGAATGTTAGAAAACAGCCTTTATTCTTTGTTATTGTAAGGGATTTTTGCCCTTTAGCCTCTTTATCCTTTTGCACACAATTTTCCAAAAAAATTTGATCTAATTTGTTCTACATTACATACAACATAAAGATACTGTCTCACTATAATAACATCATGTGGCATGACATGCAGATGTAACAATTACAGCTATCACCAATCTGAGACCTGAAATGTAGATTAGAGATACACTGACATATGTCCTTTGTGGAAATAATTTTGCCATGTGCTTTGCGAAGTTGAATCAAACATACACACACACACACACACACAAACATGGGACCCACATATATTAAACCTTATTATACTAAGTTGAATTTTGAAAAAGATGCAGCCAACATGTGTAAAAGCAATATTTGATGCCCAGAGAGAGAATGCCACTTAATTGAAGCCTGGAAGGAACCGGATAGGCCAACTGAGAAATGTGAGTATTTGATGATGAGAGAGAGAAAGATGTGTAGTACAGTCACAGTACACACTTATCTTCTCGAGGATTTGAATGTGACTGTATATTTCTTTGTCTTTCATCTACAAAACAAGGTCTACACCGTACTTAGTACACACACACAGGCAATACCACACCTGCAAACCTGAATATTTAACCTTCTCAAGGGGCTTTTGCACTTAGAAGGCGTGTGTGTGTGTGTGTGTGTGTGTGTGTGTTGTGATGGACTTTAACATTTAACATGCTCACTGAGACCTGTAGGGTCTGAGATGTAGAACTTGGGTTTTTTTGTATTTCTCTGAGCATTGCATGGACTGACCTTGAGGTAAATGTGCTGAGATGTCCACTACAGTACTGGGAAGATTAGCAACTGACTTGAATGGTTTTCACTTACAGTGTATAATCTTTTGAATAATTGTGAAAAAACTCCAAATTGTTCGGAAGTGGTTTTATAACCTGGTGTGGATCAACTATTGCTTCTATAAGACCATTGCTTATGTCTTTCCCTCTTGGGAAATTCACACCTGAATGCTTCAGACCAGCAAACTGCAAAAACTCCTGCTTTTATAGAGGCCTGTTCACCTGCTGATGATCAATTAATCAAGGGCAGATGATTAGTAGCACTTGGCTACAATGTAGCTTTTTAAACACTGTGGAAGAAGTACGGTATAGTATATTTTTTTCTTTTTGGTTAAATTTTTGTTAAATAAATAATTGCACAAGTTATATGTTATTGTTCTCCACATGATCAACTTGTATGAACATTTCATTTAAAAGCTTTTTTTGGAGAAACTCATAAAATCCACTGTAACTGGAGCTACATTGGAATTTTGTGTTTTGTGAAGTGACAGTTATTTTTATGGCACAGTATTTTTGTTTACCAAAATCTTTATTTATGATATCATTGCTGAAAAATGTTGCGTTAAAATAAAATCAGAAGTGCCTATATGTTCAAGCTTCCATGATAATCCATTGCATGTACTCTTTTGCAAGGGGTGCCAACAAAGGGCAAACTTTACAGTAAAATCCCAGAGAAAAGCCAATGCAGCACAAACCACTGAAAAAAAAGTCAATGCTGGCCATGACAAAATGGTATCAGAACATCCAATGCATCACATCCTGCTGTGCACAGGCTCATCAGGCAAAGAGCCCAAGGCCATCAACCCAGCCTCCAAATTCTTCTGTGCTTAATCGGACTGTACATCCATGGAATGGGCTGGACAAACAAGCCTGCTCCATTGAGGCCCCACCACACAACCCACAGCACCCAAAGGATCTGCCGCTAGTGTCCTGTTGCTAGAGGCCACAGCACTCTCCCAGAGGTCCTAGGGGCCAGAGCTTCCACGAAGTGGTACAAGGGGTCCCCAGAACCTAGGCAGTTTTAATGTTAATGTTTTAAAGTTATGGTTGATCTATAGTAATAGTAACAATTTATTGTATTTGGTTTTATTTCTTTCATCACATTCCCAATAGGTCAAAAGACATTTAGGCCATTCCTTCCGACAGGACTGGTGTCACTAAGTCGTGTTTGTAGACCTCCTTGCTCGCACATGCTTTTTCAGTTCTGCCTACATATTTTCTATTGGATTGAGGTCAGGGCCACTCCAGCACATCAACTTTACTGTCCTTAAGTCATTTTGCCACAAGCATGCTTGGAATCATTGTCAAGTTAGAAGATCTATTTGCAACCCTGCATCGTTTTTATAAGCTCATGCAATGTCACAACATTTATTTCCATACAGAGTCACATTAATTTCTCTCCAAGATCTTGTAATTGATGATAGGGGAGTTAGCCCATGGTATAAAGTCTTTTACTGCACATCCCAAAGATTCTTAATGGGTTTAAGGTCTGGACTTTGAAAATGATGGATTATGCTCCCCTGAACCATTCTTTCACGATTTAAGCTGGATAATCCGGTTGTTGTCATCTTGCAATATGCACAATATGCACATACAATCAGGGGATAAAATGGGAAAAAACGGATGATTCAGTATATTCAGAAGGTCAGAAAAAGACCTTTTTCTAATGCTTCACAGTCCATTCTTTATGCTACCTAGTAAACTGAAGATTTTTTTTCCTGATTAGCCTCAAAGATAGGTGGTTTTCTTAAGGATAAACAAGTTGTTTAGTCCAAATCCTTAGTGTTAATTTCTCTTGGAAATGCTCTTCCTTTCACTATTAAACATAGCCGTGAGTTCTACTTCTTTTAGTTGTTTTCTTTGCTTGATGGATAATAATTGAATGCTTATGAAACTGAGTAACAACTTTGCCAGAGCAGACTGTATGCCTTATTATATACATATATAATTTTATTTATTTATTTATTTTTATTTATTTTAGAAAAGAGAAGCTATACACTGCATTAAATAGGGTTAAATAACTTGTTGCCAGGTGAACCATATTAACCACTAGAGTAATTATCCAATGGAAGGCTCTTAACTATTTGCTTAGTTGAATCCAAGTGGTGACTTTTTTGGGCCGTGTACTGTATATTGCTGCAAGGCTAATACATCGTCAGTGCAAGGTGCAGATGTGGGGTGCTTGTGTGATTAGAATCAATAGCAAATATGTCTGTAGCCACAAAGAACAGTCAAGAGAGCTATAAAGGACAGATAAAGAAATGCATTTCCTCTCCTGCAGGCTTTGCCAGAAATAGGGGGTGGGGGACAGGGGGGTAAAGGGCCATGTAAAGATAGATATACTATGGGATAGTGGGTAAAAGAAAGAGAATGATGGAGGTTTTAATAAATGAGTGGAAACATCATGGCTACCTAGGGTAAAGGACAACAGAGGATAAATATAATAGGATTGCATTACTATTTAAAGCTGTCTTGGACAAGAAGTTTCCTCAGAGGACGCGGCTGTCTCTGAGCCTCAGTTACTAGGCATAGGGTGTATTTTTCCTGTGTGTCTGTCTGTATACAGTACAATGTGTGCCTCTAATTTCCTCTCACCTTCACAGCCCTCTTGTCCCTAGGGGTGAGTAGGGAATTCTCTACCCTCTCCCTGACATGCATATGCTGTTTAGTTTTTAAAGAACCACAGATGGAAGGATCTAATCTTGTTACTTATGCTTCAGTTGTTGTCTGCCTAATGGTATGCATGCTCTCTTTCCCTCTCTTCTGCTCTTTTTCTAAGTACACTGATGTATGTAAATTTTAACCATGATTTAATGATTCTTTCAATTATATTCTGTGGGGAGCAAACCTAAAGCTTTTATGAGCAAAAAGACTCTCATATATATACGTCAGCATATATTGAAATAACCAAGGATACCCAAGTGAAACATACAGATAAATTTTGTTCACAGTTCTTTTCTTTCGGTCTCATCCTTTTAATCAATATTCTTTCTTTACTCAACTGTAAAACAGGCATCAGCATTCACAAATGGCCTAGCTGCCTTTTTGTTCAGACAGAGGAAGAGAGAGATTTACAGACTGACAAAATGTGCTTTGGTGCACATTGCAATTGCAAAAGGATCTCACTGCAATGCTTTCATTAGTGAGAACAAAGTAACCACACATAGAGTAAACAGTGCTTCTGCATCACTATGAGACACTATAATAATACCACCAAGGAAAAAAACTGTCCTTGTCCACTCATTTTCTTACAAACCTAAATAACTTAGGCACAACAGGGTTGCGTTCTGTGGCCTCTACCCGGCATTGAACGCCATTAGTTTCAGATCTCTTTATTCATTATTTATTTAACTAACAACAGTGAAGGCCAATGTAGTGCTCTGCTTGATTTACAGTAATTATTGAATATATGACAGAAATGGCCTTGATAATGAAGCCTTGTTACACTGTCTATTTTGTAGGGTAAGATTAGAAAGCCTGTTAGTTATGTGTCTATATAACATTTTGACACAATAGAACACTGGCACTGCAGACTTATGGTAACACATACTGCCCGTACTCGCTGTAGTGTGTCCTCTTCACACACCTGCGCCCACCAGCTGAACACAGCTGATGAAGTTGATGGGATTGTTAGCACCACAACCATTGCAGATGACTGAGAGAATGTCCTGGTCTAATGGACCATTACTGTCATCACACACACACACACATTTCTATCTCTGTGGACACAGTCAGTGGTGAGTAAGTGCACACAAACAGGATAATTCTTCTAAAGGTGTGACATTGTGACAATGCGTCAGATGTGCCATTCCCATAGCCAGCTGTGTATGTGTGTATATGTACAGTACATGTTGTGTGTTTAAAGCTGTATGCAACAAAAGGGGATGTTTTTGTGTAATATAGTATTACAGTGTATAATTGTATAATTATAGGTTCCCTTACCACCTCTTTAAATCATGATTGTAGATGAACTAACTATACTATATTGTCTGACTGAGAATGGATGTGTGAATGTGTGTATAGTGTTGGAGGAAGGACTGGCATCACATCAAGGGTGTATTTTTACCCAGTGATCAGTGTCTACTCTACTACTCTGACCAGGATAAAAAACAATTACTAAAGATCAATGAATGAAATGAGGAATAAATACATTATGATAATGAATTCAATGTATGGGAAGTTGGTCTGTCGGTAACTTAATGATTTGGAAAGTGTGAAACCTCCTAAGCATCTGTATGTTCTCATAAGCAGGTATTTTTGTCTCTTTCTCATTACTGCATGGCCTGTGACAAAATCCGTGGTAAAACTAATAGAGGCTCTAATTTTACATATCTACTTTCCCCCAGAAATATTCTGGGGCACAAATGTATTATCACTTTCTCCTCTCCTCCTTTCCTCTCATCAGGGTTGTGGTGCTTTCAAGACCAATCTCTAGGCTTATTCAAGAGTTTGTTATGGTTTGTCAGTAAATGTGTCTAGGAACTACCTCCTTAACATCTTGATATCACTGACCTTTTGTATTATGTTGTTCAAACATCTTTGATCTTTAAGATATCTTAATATCCTGAATGGTACAACAGATATCAAAAGTTCTATGTCCAATAAGTGGGGGTATGATGCTAAGACTAATAAGCAATAAGGGTTGTTAAACTCTAATTACCTCAAAGAGAGATCAGTAGATTAGAGGCTTCTCCGTGAATAATTTGTTTACTATACACACGGTACAAGTTTAACTGAAAAAGTGGATAACTGAATGATAACTCCTCATCTGATATCCCACAGTAAAATGACTCAGTGCATCTGTAATAAGCTGACTCAAACAGTGATTCAAACAAACATGATGAGAACTCGGTCAGAAGCAAATTCTTCAATGGTTGGAAGAACACAATTATTTAGAAAGTGTATTAGTTTATGTGAGAAAATTGTTGTTTGTTACCTCTCCTTCCTCAATAGGTGTTTCCAGGTTCTTCTCAGCCCTACTTAAACTCACTGACCTCACTCCTGACTGGGCTGCAGACATATACTTTAAACCTCTGTTGTCACATCTCACAGACTCAAAAGCTGTTATCCCCAAACCAGAGCCTGAACTACCAGTAATCTCAGCTACCCACAGTTGACTCAATCTCAAACAACAGCTTGCTCTGGAATTTCTACTCCGCTGTAAAGAAAACTGATTTCATTTTACACTTAGCTTCCCATTACTGTCTTCAGTTTCTGGCACTAAACGACACCTGAAACTCTTAGCAGAATTTGGCTACATCAATTGCCCTATTTTCTACTTGTGCATTCTCTCACACATGAGAAATTGGAAGAGGTCATATTGCTTTTGTCTCTGAGATGGTGCTTCACACCCTTGTCCCTGTCTCATCTCAACAGCTCCTTCTTCAACTTTTATGCATTTACAGTTACCACTTTGATTAACCTTCTTATCATTGCTTCTTATATATACTGCCCTTCTGATCCCTTAGAAGACTTCTTTGAAGAAAAGACACTGCTTTGTCTTTACCCTAGCACGGGCACCACTCTCAACGTGCTCGTAGACTTAAATCTCCTCTCCAACAAGATCCACTTTTGTTGCCTTTTTCCTCTTCTGCATAACATTCAAAAGTTGCCCTCCCACACACAAGGAGGGAATGTCCTGGACCTGATCTTCAGGCTCCGGCTATAGATATAAACTCTACACTACTCCACATCTCTGTTCATCACTTGATCTCCTTTCCTATTACCCTCTCTTTCCATGCCTAAAAGCATCTATAGGTTGTTCTCTCAATGCACAAAAACCTTTACTCTTCCCTTCCTCCATTTTATCCTGCGCACTTTTACTTCATCCAGACCCTGGCTCCTTTTTTTTTTTTTATCTCTACCACTAGATTTAGCCACATACATCCATTCCTCTCCTCATCCATGGACCTTCTTTGCCCTCTATCTTTTAAACTAAGGATTTTTTTGCCCTGTTTCTTGGCTAGTTACTCTCCTACCCATACTCCTACACTACACCTTCATTGTTCCCCTTTTTTTTCAAATGCACATTTTTCTAATCTAGTAAAAGAAGAGATCCTGCTTTATTCGTCCTACCTATCCATTGAACTCAATCCCTTCCTCAATGCTCCAAGCCATCTCAGAAGACCTCCTCCCAGTCATCACTATATGAGAAATGGCTCCATAATATCTGGTCATGTTCTAACTGCATTTAAGAGAGCAAGGTTTATTACTATCATGAAGAAACCCACTCTGGATCCTTCAGATATCAGCAACAGCTGTTAGGTATCAATTTCTTTTTTTTATTTACATTGGACTTGATTCAACTTTATTGTCATTGTGCAAAGTACATGTAGAAAGCCAAAGAAATGAAGTTTGCATCTAACCAGAAGTGCATATATGGTCTATTTACAATAAATAACATTGTGGTACAGGTTCATATACTGTACAGTATATGTTTTTTCTTTTCCAATCCTCCAACCGCCAAGCGTATCTCTTACAAAAGAAACTTCAAGATCCAGGCAGATATACACCTGGGCAGAATTTGACCTCTGCACCTGATCGTGAATGAAGTTTCATGACTTGTTTGCTACACTCCCTCTTTTGGCTTCCTGTAGCTGTCCCATTAGATTGAAAACACTTAAGCTTGCCTACAAAGCCAAAAAATGGACCAGCACCAACCTACCTTAAAGCATTTATCACACCCCACACCGCACCATGCTCTCTACAATCCTCTACCACTACATGGTTGGTCCCACTATCTCTTAGGGTACAGGGATGGTGTGGAACAACGTTCCCTAGATGTCTAAAAGTCAGATGACATCTAAAGACCTACCTCTTAAGAACTTATTGTAAATTTGCAATAAATGTGTTGTCAGTATGTTTCTCTTACTATATCACCTCCCAGTCTTGGAGCTATAGGATGCTTAGTCTTTGATGTAGTGGACCAGTAATCAGAATGTATTTATTGATAGAGAAATCAGACTAACTATCTAATAATTATCCATGCTGAGAACTGGTCAGAAGCCTGCACAGACTAGAAGGATTTTTTCCAGATACAGTACAATGATTGCAAGTAAGCATGCCACAGATTTAAGGATGAGTGGGCATACAATGATCTCAGGTTGTGTACAGTAGGCGGCTGGGTGAACCAGGAAATAAATAATAGCAGGAGAGCAAATAAGGGGAATGATCTGACTCAGGGATTTGTATTTTAAAATTGTTGGTAGAATTCTCATATAACCTCATATTAAACCTCAGTATTTACCCTGTAAATCTAATTTCAGCTCATATCTGTATTGGGCTGTTGAGCTTAAAAATGCTGCTTACGATCAAAGCTACTAATCCCACTGCACATATTTAATAGTCATTAATTTATATCCCTAAATCCAATAAAGTTATCACAAATATCTGTGGCTATTGGCTGCTTATTGTGCTCACATAATTGTGTAAAATTATTTTTTTTCTTGCTTGACTCAATTATCTCAGTCTTTGGACAAGGGCATATGAAGTGGTATTACTACAGGCGGACCCAATTTAAATATAATAAATATTATTACATATTACTAATTTTAAGTTTTTGTGTGTATCAGAAGAATGTAAGAATGTCTGTTCTTTTCCTGTAATCAGAGATGGCACTAAAGTAGTGTACTGTATATGCTTTCATTCTACTCCATGCAGGATCAATTGACTGGCTCTTGTGTCTTATGTTATTATCACTGCCACTAAAAGGTGCTTAGGTGGCATAGCTTGTTTTTCTGCACATCTCTGACCATACTGTAGGGGCCTTATTATTATTATTATTATTATTATTATAGATTTTCACCATATAACATCAGTGTAAAATGATCCCAGCCTCAGTTGTCTTCCTTCAAAGTGAGACTAATTGGATTTTTCAAAAATGTTTTTTTTTATTTGTCTGGACACATTTTGGTCTGTCTGTGGATTTCGAGACTTCTACAGATCTGGAAAACACAGTGCAGGGTTCCCTTGCTGGCATAAGAGAGTGTGAACTCACTGCCGTGAAAAGATCACACTGTCCCGCCCACAATCTCCATGACAACCTTCTCATAGCTCACCAGGCTATGATGACGGGGAATGCTCTTCTGCCACTAGCCTGGCACTTACACTACTGTACCTGCTTGCGACTTCCACTGTTTTCCCCAGACCGTTGTTTTCCTTCACTCCTTACCTACAGTCTTTCTTAGTCATTGGCTGATTCACTGTCCATTTATTTGTCTTATTTGTCATTACTCCTAATCTTTACTCATGAGCCATATCCCTGCACATCACAGCCACTTAAATGTCAAAAATTGAGTCTCTTCTTCTTTCATGTCTGGCTTAAAATTTCTACTCTTCATCTCCTTATTTTCCCTTTAGAGTCAATTATCTTTTGTAGTCAGTTTTCCTGTCAATGCAATGATTAAAGCCCAGATCATTGGCAGATATTGCCTGATCCATATATACTACGCTAGGGGCAGTGAGGACTCTCTCATTTAGGAAAGCACAGCCATGAAGAAACAGCAGTACTTAGTGGAATTATGTGTCTGCTCATTACAAAAAAATAGGGAAAAGGGGTTACTCAATGGTTAAGTTTAAACCCCAGTACCACCAGTTTGCCACATTTGGGCCCTTGACTAAGGCACCTAACCTCAACTGCTCAGATGTATAATGATATAAAATGTAAGTCGCTCTGGATAAGGGCATCTGCTAAATGCCATAAATATAAATGTAGGAAAGCATGTGTTTGATCTCTGGATCGGCTGGTCTTATTTCTGAGAACATACAGCTCTATTCCTATAGCACATTAAAGAAACACTTTTGTATGGGTGCTTGAAAGCTCACACCTCTGAACATATGAATCATAGCACATAACTTTGATTTTTGTACACCCCACAGGGTTTAGAGTTTCCAGTCCAAGTACAGCTATTTATGGTTTCTAGTTGTTATTTTCAGGTCTTTCAGTTCAGTTCAATTCAGTTTCAGTGTTTTTTTTTTCCCCCAGCATGTGCTTTCTTCTCCACTTAATTAAACACTATGAAAAATATGTGGGGATTTAATACAGAAATAACAACAAATAAGCAGCTACACCACTGCGCTACAGACAGCCCACCTAGCAGTCCACACAGGAGAATATCTCTAGTGCCAGATCTCCAAAACTCTTCCATTTGAGACTATGTAGATCACTGTATAATGTTGTAGCTAATTTTAAAGTAACTAAAACAAACCCTGAATTAGCTGCATTAATGCTGCTGCTGCCTTATGCCTTTAGTGACAATCCTCAGGATACATAGTCAAATTAAAATTCCACCATCTGTTTTTCACATAGTCATAAAGTGTTAATTAGATGTTAAGTTAAATCTCAGGTGATCCCAACATTTCAGACATACCAACTGTCAAAAAAAAAAACAGAAGTTTGTACCAGTCTGAAAATACCTGCACCACCATGCAATGAATAGTTGAATAGTTTTGACAAAAAAAAAAAAAATCATACAAGTGTATTATATAAACATTTATATAATATACTCCAATGACAGTAATTCCCATATTATATGTTCCACCAATGTACACCTCCACTGTGCTCAATAATTAACATACAGGGGATTTCAGCAAGATCCAAAGCGCAATGTCTTTTCACTCACTTTGTTCTGTTAAAGAGTTGGAAATAGAGAGAGAAAGGATTCGCTGAGGTCAAATTGATCCCTCCATGTTGGTGTTTATCTTTCCTCTTCTTTCAAGGGCTTGGAAGCTACAGACAGATATGATTTCAGGCATAGTCATGCACACTCGCAAGCCTAAGTCCAGCAGGTTCACAAAATGTGCATTGTTAATGCTTTATTTGAAATAGTTGACATACAGTACCTGATAACACAAAGCATGTCTAGTAATGTTTGTATGCAGGCAGTTATCAATATGATGCATTTGCATTAGGCGTACATCGTCAAATGTCAAAACACAGGAAGAGGAAGGCAACATTCGAAACTCTATGCATTGGTTAATGCAGAAATTATAATTAGAATTTATTGCAATGCATTTTCTTGTGGTACTATGATGCCATAATATGAAATATCATATTTTATACATTTATTTTGACCTCTAACAAATATTGATAATAATAATAAAGTGAAAAAATGTAGAAGGCATAATTTTTGGATTAACATAAATGTGATATACAAATATAGGCTGGTATGACCTACTTGGAATAATACCTCCCAATTCAGTTAATCATGATGTAAACTCTTCTAATTATACCCTGCTACTTTAAATATTTCATGTTACTCAATAAACCTAAGCATTAGTTTTCCTGTTGTTAAATGATACTATTGACTTGTAACCATAGCAGTTAAATGATTAATGTGATTGTTTACATGCTGGCATTTCAGAAATATTTTTTAGAAGTAAGATAGGGAAGACTAAACAATTTTGTAATCTATCACATTAAGCATGCTCTTTAAGTGCAAAAATAGGAAATGCTATACTTCTATTTAGTTAACATTAGCTAGGCTGATGACTTTGGTATTTGTTCAAATAGTTTGTGTATATTTATATTTATATCTCTAGCTGTATATTTTTTATTTGACCACCTTTAGCTTTGATTACAGAATGCACTGTGGTGGCCAATTCATGTGTAAAAATGATTCCTCATGCAGAACCATTATTTCACAATTCCTGAAAAATGCCTGTACCATTTGGGAAGAAAACATCCATTCATCAGATAACCTGGTCATTCAATACATTTAGGTAGTAAGCTAACTTTTTATTGCCACTTAAAATAACACATAATGTTGCTGAGCCTGGACCTGACCAACTGAAGCAACCCCAGATCATAACACTGCCTCCAGAGGCTTGTACATAGTGGCCATTTTGCATAATAGTTGCATCACTTTAAGGACTTCCCTTCCTACCCTGACGCACACATTCCTCTGGGACATCTGGACCAATCTGGTGCGATGGTGGCTTCGCACTACCAGGTTTGACGAGTTTAAGTCTTCCCTTTAAGTCTGTGTGTGCAGAGTCTGCATGTCCTCCATGTGCTTGGTGGGTTTCATGCAAATTAGCCTGAAAAATGTAACATTTCCAAATTGCCCTTAATGTACATGTATGTGATAGACTCTATCCAGGATGTACCCCACCCTAGTGCCATGAGTTCCCTGGAATAGGCTTCAGGCCTTCATGACCCTGTATAAGATAAGTGGTATAGAGAATGAGTGAGTGAGAGAGTGTGTGGATGAATCAGACCACATGACCTTTTTCTATTGCTCCAAAAGTCCCTCAATAATCCCTACCTTTTTTTATCCTCATTAATGTGTGTGAAAAATCTCTTACTTTCACTAATAAACATACAGTAGTTGTGATTTCTATTGTCAATTTTAATGATGTAATGTAATGTATGTAATGCACCAAGAAGTCATATTATCTCTGATCACAGTCATTCATAATTTTTTTTCGAGCCACATTTCTTCTGTAAAGTGGACAGTTCTGTGCTATCCGTCCAATTTCAGCAATTTTAATGTTTTCTTTGCTTAATGGAGACCAATAAGTTGACCTTTCTGAAAAGGTGACTTTTTTTTGCCAGGCCGTGTATCTGATGATCGGGGTGGACGCACATCACCCTACGGACATTACACTTCCCAATTTCGGTCCATCTATCTACATTTGTCCACCAAAATGACTGTGCAACCTGCTTAAAGTTACTGTCACTAAAAACAGTTATTAATTATTAATTTGCTTAAAGTGGAAATAGGTCATGGTGCCAATGTCGGTCTCAGTCAGAAAACTTGCACAATACAATCTGCGTATATTTCATCCAAGAAGGTGCAAAATATGTGTACAGATGGTGCGATGAATGGCTGATCCATTGGAGTAGTTGCAAGAACTAGGGGCGGGATAAGTTGAAAGTACCAAAGATATCTGTAAATATCAACAGCAACTGTTTTTTTTTGTATACATAAATTCATAAATAAACATGTACTAGATTCATTAAAACCTTGTGGTTATCTCCCACTGAACATGACATGCACAAGTTAAAGCACATTATAAGGTCTGCAGAAAAGTATTAATCCACCCACTCTTCTTGACCTGTTTAACACCAGAAGGCGAGCCAAGAAAATCCCTGCTGAAACCACGCATGCCAGTCACCGCCTATTAAGTCCTTCTCTCAGGCAGACAAGTCAGCCAGATAAAGATCAAAACAATCAGACACAGAAACTTGTGATACTTGTGAGACTGGTATGTTTTTTTAAACTACCATCTGTTCAGTATACTTCAAACCAGTACATAGTGCGTTGCACCTCATCTTTCTGATAAATGTGCTTCTGTTCACATTAGCAGGCAACAAGTCACTGAGATTGTTTGCAGTTTGTTTCTTGTGGGTGTATAGCAACCGCTATCATTTTGGTTTGTTGACGTACGTTTCTATATTCTGATAGGAGATTGTTGTAGCCAAAATGTATACAGCCTGCATGCTGCCTGATTGTGTTTGCATATTTTCTTGGGTATAAAAAGGTTAAAACTTATTTCTATATTTTAGGATTTGTGCATATAAACATGGGCCATTTTTTAAAATCCATTAGTATGCTCTGGAAAAATTTCCCAAAAGTTTCCCATACACAATAAACCCTGAGACTGAGAGGGGCATGCTTGGTATGTGCACCATGTGTCTGACCCATGACTTTTACATCATTACTTTGTTGCCATTTTCATTGTTTTGACAACATGTACATAAAACATTTTTTCCTGCAACCCAGTATGACTTGTTCTGTGTTAGATATGACGTCCATGGTTACGAAATACATTGCCTGGTCAAAAAAAATTGCCATTTCAAAAGGGTCACATTACTGGGCTGCATCAAGCAAAGAAATAACTAAGGACAAGAAGTTCAATATTGTACGGTAAACAAATAAACAGTAAAAACTATAGTTATGTTTTATAGTGAAAGAGCATTTCTATATGCACACTATGTGGTGAGAACTCATATAAGTGGAACTAAATAGCTGTGTGGCCATAAGAAAACCACTTACTAGTGGGCCTAATCAGGAAAAAGGCTTCAATTTGTTAGGGAGCATAAAGATTGGACTTTGGAGAAAAAGATGAAAATAAATGAAAATGCTCATGTGGTCTGCTGATTTCACCATATTCTGGAGTGATGGGTGCATCAGGGTAAGAAAGGTAGCACAATGACGCAATGCGATTATTATTTTTTGGCCAACCAGTGTATGTTGTTTAGTTTACTGCCTACAGTACATGAAAAACAGCGTATATACAAACAGATGTTATGAAGCTTCTGGCGACACTTATTGTAGCAGCTTCGGGACTTACACCTTAGAAGATGATAATTCACTCAAAACAGCCCATCTGTTCAATCAACAATCAGATTTACATCACATCATGTAGGTGATGATTTTATTATTAAAATTTATAATTGGATTAGTTTAAATGTTAACTTTTGAAAAATCATCTAAATTACCTACCAAACTGTGTATGAAATGCATCAGAGTGAAACCGATAAGAACATATTATAATCGCCTAATGTATAGCCTTGTTAATCACTATAGCATAATTATTTATTTAAATTTCGGACATCTTTCACTGTATAGAGATGGGTCCGGGCTGCACTTCCCCCCAGAAAATTTACACCAGATCTGGTTATAGTTAAATTTGCTTGCTTCACATTTTCTGAAGACGCAAAGTGCATGCTATGCCATTTAGTACTCTGTGTCCCAATGAAATTGTTGGTTGCCAGATATAAAAATATGGGTACAGTAGGTTAATTCAACTGATCTGTACTTTATGCATTAAAAATATAGCTAGCTACAGGTGTTTTTAGTTTTTGCATTCTTGTAGTTTATGCATTTCAGATACAAGGCAAGTTAATTGCATTACAAAATAATACAAATACATAGATAAATAAATAATTTTAAATGAACAAAAATACAAAGCTTCTATTTTCATAATACTTTTTTGAAATACTTTTATATTTTCTTAATACTTTTATAAATACTACAGTAACAGCAGATAAAATCCTCAGAGTCATGAATTATTGGTGCATTTACTGTACCAAACAACATTCAACCCTCAGAGTATGCTTTGCTTATTAGCCATTATGTTGTATATTGAATGCTTTGTGTAATACATTCCTGAATTCTTATTAAAATGAGCATTATTTGCAGCCATTAAATTAACCTGTATGGTGAAGAAAACCTTAAAATTTAGCTCACAATACTTTTTTATTCTCAAAGAGGATAAAATTCCAAAATCATACATGCTGCAGCTTTAAGTAACTATCCTAAACAGTAATCCTGGTCTCTCATCCCTTTTCATTATTAATCAGATTTTCACGATAAGCCTCACAGATCTATTTATGGCATGTATATATGAATGTTTAATATGATGCCACATATTTCTGTGGCAACAACCTTCTTGAATATTCCAATGTCTCAAAGACTTGAATGAATGTCTCAAAGACAGAAGCAGTCTACATAATGGTGTGTCCCCCGTTGTGTGCTAGAAAGGGAAATTCTTAGTAACAGACATATGCACTGGGCTGCTCCAGTGATTCCGAGTTATAAAAAGATAAATACTGATATATTCATATGAATATCGAAGCTAAGGGTTGTCATGACAATGCTCATAGACTGCATGCAGATGCTTAAAAGAAAAGATGTTGAAGTAATGCACAGCCAGGGATACCCATGATTTCTAAGCCTTGAGTTTCTTTTACTCCCACTGAGGCTCCTTGGCAGTTGATCAGCTGCTTTGTACACTTCATAAGAATGTAAAAAAAAAAATTTAAAAAACACAATTATTTGAACTTTCCATTTATAGATCAGAATCACTGATTCTGGGAAATGGAATGTGCTATATAAATAAGCAGGAAATTAAACACTTTGGGGAAAATAATCAATGCTGAGGCTGGTGTGATGTGTTACCACTTTGTTAACATCCTCAAATTACTGTTGAATAATGGCATGCCGAGAGTGTTTCACTCTTTTTACAACACAGCAATTTGCTGACTAGTACAGTTGCCAGTTTATTAATGAATGATACGTCATGCTTTTAACTGTTCATAGTTACATGTATTGTTGTGGAACATTTACAAGCCTAGGTCAGAACAGCAATGAAATTATTTCCCTCAACACAAACCAAGACTTTTGATGGAAAAAAAATGGTAAAAAACTAAATTGCACTGACAGTGAAGACTCCTTATGGAGAGCTCCATTATATATATATATATATATATATATATATATATATATATATATACATTGGCGTGAAAAACTATTTGCGC
>JAOVVB010000016.1:13942916-13960757 GCA_028570985.1 Heterobranchus longifilis | reverse complement strand
GCACCTCCACATCATTGCATTCAGTTTTTATTCACGATTTGTATAGTGTCCCAACTTTTTTGGAATCCGGTTTGTAGATTCATGTATGACACTCAGGAGCTTATACTGACACTTTTAGCCAGAACAGTAAGAATAATCAATTACCAGGTAACCTTGCTTTTGCCATAGATTCTTAATTATTTCTAGTATTATTATTAGTATGTAATTATTAGCACAGTATGTCCCTGACTTACAAACAGACCACGGATCTATGAACATTCGTGCAAACAAATCATTGAAGTTGTTCACTAAAATAGACACTGCAGTGCACCAAATACCAATATGTACAAATATATACAATATTTTCAGTCTGTAAGTCAATGAATAAAATGTCCAAAGTCCTGTACTGTATATTGTACGTGTCTGTGTTAAAACGTGGTCGGTTTTAATCAATCAGTCTGGAAGCATGATGATAGAAAATGGCTGTCCTGTAAAGCTGCCCCGACGCTGAATGATCCTATTCCTCAACAAGACCCAGTTCAATATAGCTCTGAGGCAAAATGGCATGCGCAGAAAACACCATGTAGAGTTGTCCTCCCCCTGTCGTTTTCCCGGGTTGCCTTTAAAAAAGGTCAGTTGACCCCACTACATCACCGCGATTCCCCTCGCGATTTAAAGGCGTAGTCTAGCGAGAGTATATGGATGTGGTATGTGGAACCAAAACACCATTTGGTGTTTTTGTTTTTGTTTTTATGCTTTACAATTTTTATATTTGTGTCACAGGTGTATAAGACTCCTTTGTCTGACTTATGAATGAATCTGACTTCGGGGGGTTTACTGTATATGTTTTGGTATATGCAGTACCGATAACATTACACTGGGCACACTGGGGATCATGGGTGGCCAAGGCTCACCCATGTGCAGACCAAAAGCCAGCCTTCCGAAAAAAAAACAATGCAACACAAATTGTCAAAATGCTGGGCACAAGAAAAAGGCAACAGAACACCCAAAGAGTCCAAAGCCGCCAACCCGGCCTCCAAACTCCCCAGATGCCAAACTGATTCTGCGTTCCCATGGTAAGCACCGAACAAACAAGTCCGATCCACGAAGGCCAGACACCACAGCACACCACAAAATGCCCTTCTGAGCCATGCCCAGAGGGACCAGAGCCAACCTGGTGGCATAAGGGGTAGTTTAAAAACGTTTATGTTATTACATTGATCCGACCCAGTGCCATGTCTGTATTATTTCTCATGGAGACATGGACACAGCTGTGACAGTAATCTACAAAACCAGACTCTCAGACTCTCTCTTTCTCCCTCTCCCATCTCTCCCGAAAACCTTGCATCTCTTGGTCTCTCTTGGAGGTATAACATCAAAGTACTACTAGTGGCTTTCATATGCTATACCCATTAATCTGAGCAGCTACCTCTGGGAAATCAGTCGATTGTGAGGTGCCCTGATGCAGTGTGGCCAAATGATTCAGCTCCTGTCAGTACAAATCACTTACACCGCAACCTCACATTTGCTGTGTGAGTGTGAGACACAAATGTGTTACTTTATGAGGCATATTCAGAAGTCTGTGGGGAAAATGTGTCACTGTGGAGCCAGACACCCACACAGGTACCACATCTTCCAAGCTGTATTGTCATCCTCAGATATTCTTCATCTTAATTTCTTTCACATCTCCTCCCCCATCTGTTTTATTTTCCTCACAACAAAACTATATTTATTCTCTCACAGCATAGCCTTTCTCTAAATCTCACTCTATACTGTGGTGTTCTGGCAGATTCTAAGGAAAACACCAGCTTTTTATATTTTCAATGTAAACAAGGCCATTCACTTCAAGTGAATATTGTCTGTTTTAATAATGTTCAAGCAATTATGTAACTTCCTCAGATATTTCATTTCCTGCAGATGCCTGTAGATGCCATTCCTATAAATATTGAATGGGGCATTGATGCCCCTTTTTTGATGTCAATTTTCGTTTCAAGTACCCACAAACAGAAAATTAAATCTGGAATCATGGAGTGGGGAGAATATTACACCTCAGGGATTTTATTTATTTATTTATTTATTTATTTGTAAAATACATTTTATAGGCGCGCGCCACGGTGGTGTATTGGTTAGCACTGTTGCCTTGCACCTCCAGGGTCCAGGTTCAATTTCTATCTCTGTGTGTATGAGTTTGCATGTTCTCCCCGTGTTTGTCTCCTGGGGTAGGCTTCAGGCACCCCCACGACCCTGAATACAGGATAAAACAATGACGATGAGACATTTTATAGGCGCTATATGTAATGTGACAGAAAAGGTGAAAAAAAAAATAACTGCACTTTTTTACATTAAAAAATAAGCTATATTTTAGCTCACTTTGTGAACACCACACATTTAGTCCTCCCAGGAGTGAACATACAGGCACATAACAGGATTCAAATGCCAACAATTAATCCTTAATCGTAATGAGCCAGACAGGTTGGTCCCATGTGGGGTTGCCTGAATTAAAAAAAGAGGTTGCATGAGAAAATCCCATTGTTTTAATACATTTATTTTACATATTTTGAAATGTAACTGGGACTCACATTTAGATAAACCACACATTCAGATAAATTAATAGGTTAAATGTTAATAGTATCATATTACATGACACACAGCATTTTCTTCCACTTAACCCATCAGCATTGTCTCAAGTCACATAATTAGGTGCTATTCTAGATCATTATTACGTTCTAATAATTACCAGGCTTCCTATTACAGTTAAATTTTAAAAACATCTCATGTAGCCATCAAACCTACCACAGGGGCTATTTTGGGCACCAGTCTACCTGCATAATTTTTTTGGATATCAAGCACATTAAATGTAAAGTCTGAGTTTTTTTTTTTTTATTACTATTTTAAATGCAGACCATGACAAAATTATAATAGTGGGAATTGTGTTCAATGGCATTATACATTCAATTTCTAAAGATTTTCCAGTTTGATTTGGAAATCTGACAGACAGTAATGTTTTGGCTCTAACATGCCATGTAGTGAATGCTGTCTACAAATCTCATTACATAAAATATGTGCTTATGTGAGAACAATGGTTTGCATGCAATTGCATGGGTGATGTTTTACCCATGGTCAAATATGTGTAAAAACCCTCTGCACACAAATTTATTTAACCTACATAATTTACAATTTAAAAAAAATCTTGTTTTATTGACAGATAATTTTAAGCAATTATTTTTTTAATTTCCTATAATAAGCGTTAGAAACAACTGACCAAATTCAAGATGTTTTCACAAGCTAAGATTACATTATTTTGCAGTGTATAACCTGAGCTGCAATGGACATAATGAAGTCATGAATAATCAGTTACTGGTGCTTTTCTTCAGAGTGTCTGGGGAAACAATCAATACAGCCTCAGATTTCCTATTGTTAAGCTGTAAAAAGTTCATACTCATCCAGGTTTTCAGGGCAATCAGGTAGTCAAGCAGAAGAAGGCAATCTGCGTGAGGATTCAGTGTGAATGTAAATACGTATAAGTATACGTGAATGTAAATAATCAGCATAGCAATATACCTGCAGATCATGCCACCAGATGATATTGCCATTGTGTAAACACACTAAAAAACACATAGCATCTCTTTCACTAAAGAATACCACCAATGAGGAAAGTGTGAAGATGTCTAACCCAAACTTCTGTGTGTCAGAAAGATTAGATCAGAACCAGGACAGAACTACACCAACAAGGTCAAACATTTTCTAAAGTTGGTATTTTCTAAATATGTCATGAGATACTGTGATAAGGGTAATATGTCCAGCAGAAAATTCAGTCACTGATAACCTACAACCCTGACAAAGTCCATATCAGTACTTTAATTTGTCCTAAAATTGATCTTCAAACTGGTGTAGTAGGCTTTGTGTACTTTGAGTTGAGCTGCCAGTGCACACTCAAGTACGTTACCCTGAAAAGACCAGTAAAATGAGGTTGGTACTGTTGGTTGTTGGTAAGCTATATAAAAGAATTTACCTGCTACTGTACGTCTTTGTAAAACTTTTCATAGTTCATCTGCTCACTTCTGCCTCTGCAGGTACCAGGCTCTGTAGGTCCAAGGTCCAGGCACTCTGTTTAGGCTGAACTATAGTTCTATATTCTATTGTTTACATCGGCTAACAGTGCAATCTTTTTCTCGTGCTTACCTACGCTATCTCCTTTCAGGTGTGTCATCATGACCATTGTTACCACTGTAATCTTAGATGCCTGGTGTTCCCTGTGTGAATAAGGTTGGATATTAACATAAAGCAAATGCCTGCTGAGGGTTCTCTCTCTGTTTGTTTGCCCAAAGCTGAAGCCAAAGAGGCTTTCCCCATCTGCATAGCAACAGGGGCTTTTTATCACATGCTCATCTGTGTTTGCACTGAAACTAACACCATGCACTGGTTGTGTAATTGGGTACACAGTGTGCTGTGATGCCACTGATGACAGTGCCTCCTGATTTTCCAAACAAGAATCTCATGACAGTCCTGGATTTGCAAAGTGCTTTTTTTTTTTTTTTTGGAAAAACTGCTAGCCATTTTTCAGAATTTTTAGAATTTGCATATATATATTCATAACTGATAATTAGACAGATTGCAAGATTGAAATCCGTTTCATTGTTAAAATGTTGGATTTTTGTGATGGTTGATTAACCAAACCCCGAAAGCATCAATGCTTTGCATTACAGTTTGTCTTCCAGCCTTTGTCTCAGTCATACTCTTCATTAGCAGCTAGAGCCATTTCACCCTTCGACAACCATAACTCAGATTAAATGATTTCATTTGGTGCATAATGATCTGCCAGATGCCTGAAATGACTAGGTGATTGTTCATGTCTATATCGCTTGGCTCCACTCATTCATCCAGATGATATCATTATATTGTGCTTATTTATCAGAACTGTTTTCCTTGTTAAAAAGGAGGTGGAAATAAGATGACTCACAATCTGCATCATGTAATTACTGACTGATCAATGTTATGCAAAACAGAATGATCAAGTAAATGACTCATGCTTCTTTCAGCCATTCTGACAACATCAATATAAAGAAAGACTCATTCTGGTCGGAAGATATTTAACTGAGGTCATGTTTTTTAATATAACTTATCAAGGAGTGCCCTAAGTAATGCCATAATTGCTTAATTGAAGAAACACCCTACATATCAAGGTGTGCCCTCTGCCTTGGTTAAAATCTGGCCAGCAAAATTTAACATCCTTAGTGCAGGATAGCCTGGATATAGGAGATGCTGGTTCATGACCTGGCTCCTGGGCGTCCTTCACCAAACTGTGCATTTATTAAACAGGGAAGCTAGCTCACTATGTGTACCTGTCAGGCACAGCAGGGCACTTAGCAGTGCTGTAGGATTTGAACATAAGAAAGATATGGCAGACTTCACAAATTGGTGAAAACCTGCTGTTATGTGATACAGGGGAAGCTGTGAAACACTGATACAGTAACTGAAAGAATTTGAGTTGTGCATAAAATTAGTGCATCTGTACTAAATCAGTAAAATATTGGAATGTGATCTTTTATTAGTCAAAGATGAATGCCATATTCATCACTCACATTTTCATTAGATAGAGGATTGATGAATATGCAAAAAAAAGAAATATTTAAAGTACACTTAAAGTACTTAAAGTGTTTTTTCTTCTGTAGACCCAGCTGTCCCAGAACACAACACAGTGGGATGCTTATTAGAAGACAGCTTTTACTTTTGCCATGTTGACGCATCTATTAATTAGGTATCTGCATTCTTGTTGTTACAGTGACATAAGCAAATAAAAATCTGGCTAATTCTAATGTGGTGTGGTGCTTTGTATTTGTGTGGGACACAAACTCATCAGAGGATAGCAGTGAATGTCTTGATCACTGCAGTGATTCAGATTTAGTGCTGGTGCATTCTGCTAGACCACTGCCCCAGGCTACCTTCCTGTTAAGTGCTGATATTGGCTTGGGAGAATGTGAAATACTTGAATGTGCAATATTTGAATCAACCGCTCCAGGGCATATTGGATGGTTGATAAGTTCTCCTTTTGCTCTGGTACACTTGCTATTTAATTCCAGGTTTTATCTGGAGTGTAGAAAGCATGAACTAAAAAGAGAAAAACAGTACTGGTTAACAATGATGTCACTGTGTGGTTGTGTCTGTTGAGATGCTTTTTAAATTTACTACAAATGATGTTTCATGTATCTGGAGTGTGATCTTTGTAACTCAGTTAGTAATGTCATTACATAGGCTTTAGGGCCACAAACATCTAAGATGTACATTGGTACAATGTACGATGGAAATTTTAGCTGCAGAACCAGCACACTAAGATAAATGCAGATAGTTGGGTAGTTATGTAGATACTAAAATGTCATTCATATCTAGCTGTGTTAAATGCTGTTTTTTTAACATTTAACTTAGCACCCAGTAATATTAGGATATAAATAGTGCAAGAGGACATGGGGACATTCATAATTATTTCCATACGTATGAATTTTGAAAGACCCTGGCAATTCTAATGAAGTTAAAAATACAGACATCGTAACAATAATATGTTACGAAATATAATTTCAAGTGATTCAAAATGGCATATGAAAAAGATTGTGTTTAGGGAAATTGTTGATGAATAAAGTGCTCCCTGAATAGCTATCTTAACCAACAATACTGGGTGTAGTTTTTTTTTAATATTTAAAATTGTACATTACACCAATAGTACACCATCAACAGCAATAAACAGCTTTTACATAGACACAAGTGTCACTACACACAAGTTATTTGCTCTTGTTAATAATGTTGTTTCTGTCCACTTTCTTATGCAAGCGTGCCTCATAGTTTGCCTTAAGAATGATGGAACACATCATACCTCAGTAAGGTACTTGTATTCAACTAAAATGTTGTTTCTTTTTTTGCCTTACCTCTGCATTTCTTTTTATTTCTGAAGTTTTACTTACCACAAGCCCTTTCCACTCCAGTTTGACTATTACCTTTCTCATTTCTCAGCAGCTGACTGATGATTACAGTTATGGTTGACAGCTCCATTGTAAATAATAAATGAAATCCACAGACTAGTGGCCATCATACTTGACCTCTAACAAGTCCCAGTTCAGAGGCTTTTCTCCTCTTTGTTGAACAATGTGTTTCTCTACATTAACCACTGACCTGGAAACAGTTTTAATGCTTAAATGAATGGCTAGTTACTTGATATTGGCAAGGATCTACAAGCTTTCCACATTACCTCTACTGCAATTAAGAAGAGAAATGATCTTAGATCAGGGAAGATACTGCACTGCCTGTCCGCTGTTTAACTGAGAGAACCCCACTAAACAAATTTGGGTTGAACTGGAATGGTTACACCAATGCCTGACCTGACTAATGCTTTTTAAGGCTTTGGCTATTGCAAAGCCCCAAAGCAAAAAATCCCAAATCAGCAACATCAAAATAAATAAATAAATAAAAATCTCATGAAACACCTTCCAGTAGAGGAGTAGAGGTTATTACGGGCAGAGAGGGACTGTTCACAGTAAATGTTATGATCAGGTGTCCACAAACTTTTTTAGTATAGTTATCCTGGACCAATCTGGACACTCATAAACTACCAGAACACTTGCACTGAACAAAATGGAGATTATGTACAAAACTAAACAATAAACAATTTCAATAAACAATGGATAATAAAATGTTTTACATTTAAACCATATTCGTCTATGTATGTCCTCATTAGAAAAAAAAATCTCATGGCAGAGGGAGTGTACAGTATTTACTTTAAACCTGTTCTGTGTCCCGTTGTGATACGCTAATAAAGGTCACATATATCCCTGGCAACCTGAACTGGCTGGCAGGCTGTAATATTCTAATACTAGAGCTGCTTTGCAGGAAGTCAAATGTGTTAATTATATCAACCAGCCTTTCTCAGCATGGACTCTCAACACACCTTTAATTGTAATCTGACTTTAAGGTACAGAAATAAATCACCCATCAACAATGATTTTAGAAGGCTTAGAGTTAGAGGCAAAAGTAGAAATTCTTTTAATTCTGTGCTCTTCTTCTTAGGAACAGCATTACATTTTGTAATTAAGCTGCCTTTTTAGACATAAAAGTAATAATGCGTGTAGACCACATAAACCAAAAACCACCTGAATGTTCTCTCACTCCAGTTAATGAAACCTTATGAAAGTGCCCTAGAAGGCAATTAATGCATTATCTAAAGCTAAGACAACAAGTCATCACAACCAGAAGACCAATCTGTACTGTTAATGGAAGCTACCACAAAGCATTCCTCATTCCATTGGTACATTGGCTTACTTAATGAGACGTGAAAAAAACACAAGCTGCTTCATCAACCATCTAAATATAATTGTACATTCCAGCTGATGCAGCAATTCACACTATTGCATGGCAGTTCTTGTGAAGTGTTAGATTTGATAAACTGCTCACTGCACATCTGTAGCTATGGCATGCTAGTCATTGATCAAACATACAGTCATGTGTACAAACCATAATAAAAATCACCTGACGGTGACCAACAACAACATATCATTTTTTGACTCCACAGGATTTAAGAGCAGAAGTTGGAAGCAGGTGCTTCTAATCAACAGCCCTTGATTAACTGATCATCAGCAGGTATGCAAACCTCTAGAAAAGCAGAAGTTTACCTGGTTTTAGGTGTTTGTTAACACAATGCCAAGTGTCAAAGACATAAGCAATAGTCTTAGAGAAGCAACTGTTTGTGCATATCCATCTGGAAAAGGTTATTAAAACATTAAAGACAGTTGCCAAACTTCCCAGGAGTCGACATCCCAGCACATTCACCTTAAGGTCAGACCATGCAATGTGAGGTCAACCAACCTAATCTAAATTTGGTCATGCAACAGGATAATGATCCAAAGCACACCAGAAAATCTTCATCTGAATGGCTGAAAAAAAAAATAATCAAGTTTTTGGAATGGTTTTGCGAAGTCCAGACCTAAACTCAATCGAAACCTTAAGAGAGCTGGTCATAAGCAATTATGTTCTTATGACTAATGTTCAAAATTAAGAACAACTGTCCAAAACAATGTGAGCGACTGATAAAATCATACAAGAAACGACTACGTCAAGTTGTTGCTACTAAGGGTGGATGTACAAGCTAATGAATCATGGGGGGTACATAGTATTTTCCACGTTTTTTTTTTGGCTTAATTTTTGCTAAATAAATAAAGGCACATTGAAAAAGGTTATATGTTATATTTGCCTAATACTAAAAACCAACACAATTAGATGATTTTATAAACTGTTTTTAAGCCAAAAATTTTGTATTAAAAGAGGGGGACTAACTTTTACACATGAATATATCAGGCTTTAAAAAATGTGTTTATTGGAAAAAAAACATGTCTTGTCTTTCCATGCCCTTCTTGTCTGGTATTGTGTTCCAAATGTATGGAGAGAGATAAAAATAGCCTTCTCCCACTCATGTTCAGAGGAATAAGATGAATGATTAGAAAACCTGTCAGAGAAGCCTTGCTGCTGCTGGGTGTGGGAATCATATCTGATTGTGAACAGCGTAGACTCTGAGTGTTCATGTTTTGCATAAGCAACTATAAGAGAAAGGAACTCAACTCTCTCTCTGCTGACTTCGTGTCTTCATAGGTCTTTCCATAAGGTGATGTATGTAGAATGAATTAGAGGGGTGGTAGATAGGCTGTCCTATAGATTTATATTGCATGTTGTAGGAACTGAGACACACACACACACACACACGCACACGCACAC
This sequence comes from Heterobranchus longifilis, assembly GCA_028570985.1. Lineage (NCBI taxonomy): Eukaryota > Metazoa > Chordata > Actinopteri > Siluriformes > Clariidae > Heterobranchus > Heterobranchus longifilis. Next base: position 13,951,028 of record JAOVVB010000016.1, on the reverse strand, counting down.
ACACACACACACACACAATTATTCTTCTCACCAATCTTTCAGGTTGCCTCACTCATGTAATGCCATCTATTAATCCTTCAAGTATGTGAGTATCTGTGTGTTGGTGTTTGTTTGATGTGCGCTAGACTTCAAGCTACTGATTATGGCCTTTCCTGGCTTAGTCCTGGACTGCTTAATCCCCTAAACTCCGAGCTTAGTACTTCATCAAAATAATTATTGACTGACTAGAATGACTAGTTATGAGGAACGAGGAGAGTTCTGGAGCTGCCAATGGGTCTTGAGAGTTTAAGAAGTTAACTCACATACTGTATATACTCTCCCAGAAACAGTGTTAACATTTTGAAGAGCTGCGTATTCAATATTTTCAGCCCCACCTTTTTTATATTAAAACATAATTTGGGACTGATTTTTCAAACTCAGCTCAGTTCAGCTCAGTTCAAATATCAAATATCTGAATCTGAAATTTAATTTCTATTAATGTACCAAGGCTAGGTGAATAAGTCAAAGAATCGGCTTTCATTGAGTCTCTAAATGCTTCTTTTTCTCAAGTGAGCATTGCAGTGGTTTTAGGTTCCAGTATTTGACTTTTAGAGGACAGAGTGTGCCTATCTTCCACCAGTCTATGAGTGGAAAAGTATAGGTCGTTTCTGGTATAAAATGGCACTTGGTTTTAGAAGCTGTGAAAGAGTTGACTGTGGTTGAAATCAAAACCTTTAATGGACATGTCACTAAACAATAGATGCATTTCTGCTGAGTCATATCTGTTTGTGTGTATTTGTACAGATGTATGTGTATATGTGTGTACATATTGGCAATCAATTATAAAAACTTAATCCTCATCCTCTATTAATGTACAAGTCAACTATTTAGGGTTGGAATTGAAATAAATACGACCTTTTATTCTTTTGTTGTGTCTCAATTTACAACATTTAAGATACAAAAGGATAATCCATGAGATTGATTGTTCTAACCTTTTTTGTGCTTATGTCCTCTGTGCATATACATATTGTCCACATGCAGTCTCCACATGGAATTAGTCTTAGACAATAACAAAAAAGCTTACAAAATGATTGTCAACCTCTAAAGCACAGCAATTAAAATATAATGTTACGGGGCATGATCACTATCTATAACTATTCCAGCAGTACTCACATCACAGGCATACAACACATTATAAAGCAGTCCATTTATATTATATGCACAAATAACCTCAAATATATTTTTTAGGAATACATAAACACAGTTTCCTTCTGCATCATTGAATAAGGTGCCCCAAATTTGCCCAAATTGGAAATAACATGCTACAAAGTACAGCAATCACATCACCTTTTTGATGGTGAAAAATCACACCCGTAGACAATTCTGTCTCCTGTATGTATTTTGGGAGGCGATAACTCTACAGTAATGCCAAAAGGTTGACAGTGAGAGTTATGGATAGTCCATATTGCACCTTTCCTGGCCTCGGCACAAAGTCGAGCGTAATTAATGTACCATTAAATATTCATCTGCGCTGAAAAATGAATGTAGAAGAGTCTGTGGATGGGGCAAAGAGCAAATTTAGTCCTGCTGGCCCACAATTAAGCACAGTGAAACAAGCAAGCTGGTGCTTTAGTGCTATTAAACCAGCTGCTGACACTTTTATTGCTGCATGTCCACTACGCTGAGAGGAAGGCACGAGATTCTGGGCTTGCTTGTCAACCAGCTTGGCACCAGGCTCTCAATCTCTCTCTTTCTCACCCACACCCACCATCTCCCCCCTTCCCACACACTTGCTCTCTAATTCTGTTTAATCAGTTATATGGATTTGTTCGTTGAAAAAAATAAACCCGAGCTTCAGATATACAACATTAATAGATTTTCTGTTACAGGAAACTAAGCCACCAAATAAGTTAATTTTATACATTTTATGACATATCTGTGCAACTGTTGTTTTCCATTCAATGAAATCTACTTTCTGTACAATATGCCTTGCACTCATTTGCCATGTGGAAGTCAAGTGCAAAGATCATCCTAGAGAAGCACTCTTTCACCCTGAGGGATGAGGGCATATAGAGAGGTAAGAATATCGTGTGATATCACATTCATCTCACTCACAAGAATTGCTTAGATTATGGCTTACTAGAGTGTTTGATGAAACATGCATGATTATGAGATAATGCAGAAACATGGCTAGTATAAAGTACATTGATCTAGTTAGAGATGGTCTGGAATCTCTATATTTAAACTTTGACAATATTGATTTATAGATGCAAGCACCATGGAGTAAAATATCTCCCAAGCATCTGAAACAGTTTAAAAAAAATCTAAATTAGCCTTGTAAGTATATAAATATCCAGACTATTACTGGATGACCCAGATGCAACACTTATAATATGTCAATGTATTTTATGTTTATTTTAGCACAGACATTCCCAATGTATAACTGCCTAAATAAGAGTCTTTAAATTCTGTAGTGCTTAATGTGATTTTTAATATAAGTATAAACTGGTTAATACAACAAGTAATGTTGATGTTGGCAAAAAAGCAAACATTGCACTTCGGTCTCTGGTGAAATAAGCTCTGTTTCAGCTCCTCCTCTGTTCCAGACTATGTCTAGAAAACTGTCTGTGAGACAAACACTTGAGAAAAATATGTGACTGAAAAAAACCCACAGCTCTCACAGCCAGATGTCCTCTTGGTAACATACCAAAGACCACCCTTAAGTATGAACAAAAATTTTCCTCAACTTGAACTGTGATTAGATACATCTTCAACTAACAAAGCAGCCCTATGCTAATATGCAGTTAAGTGATTCAGGACTTCAAATGAAGTAAATCTAATAGTAAGAATCATGCATTTTGTCTCGTACTCCTTCTGTCACCACATCTCCATATTATACCATTCTTGAAAGCAAATGTGTAACACTTAGATTTGCTGATTGGCCTTATAATGGATAGCCCTTTTAAGCTAATTGCAAAGTGATACATGTCCCTAAGTGTGCTACTCACTGGCTAGCACTTGACCTAAGTATGCACTGCTAATTACACTTGACCGTCATTTTCAGTGCACAGTAAATAATTATGTTGTCCCACATAACCGACTTGTAGTAGAAGTATAACTAAACTAAGAGGCATATTTCATTTATAAAAACTTTCAAACACTATCATGTTATACACTCACTCATCACTCACTCACTCACTTATCTTCTATACCGCTTTATCCTGTATTCAGGGTCGCGGGGACCTGAAGCCTATCCCAGGAGACTTAGGGCACGAGGTGGGGTACACCCTGGACAGGTTGCCAATCCATCACAGGGCACACACACATAGTCACACACTCATTCACACACTACAGGCAATTTGGGAACGCCAATTACCTAATCTGCAGGTCTTTAGACTATGGGAGGAAACCCACCAAGCACGGGGAGAACATGCAAACTCCATGCACACAGAGACGAGAATTGAGCCTGGCTGGGAATCAAACCCGGACCCTGGAGGTTCAAGGCGACAGTGCTAACCACTACAACACCGTGCCGCCCATGTTATACACATACTACACTATTGTATTATACATGTTCACAGAACTGTGGGGATGTCAGGTATCTACTCCAATTTAAACTTCCTGTCACGAGATCATAAAAGTGAAACGTTTAAAAGCATTAGCAGCTTAACTAAATGTCCTGTCCAACAATAGCAAACTCATCTTCCTTGTTAGAGCAAGTGCTATGAACACCTCTGAAGCTCCATTAGATTGATTCCTGAGGCCACTCCGGGATACTCTGGTGCATTGCTTTGAATTCATCAGCATGCCATTTAGCAATTAGTCGGACGTAGAAAATGATATCACAACACTTACTTAGGACACAGAAGAGTTAAAGATACTGACTAGTCTACACAAACATGCATAAGGCCTTGGACACAATTATGGTGATTTATTTTACTTAACAGTCTCAGTTAATAAAGGATATCTCATACAGAGCCTAAATCTGGCTAAACACAAGATTCTCAGCTCCTTCTGACCCAAATATTTTCTCACATATTCCCTGTGTGCAAACACTTGATACAACTCACCAGATAATTAGCAAGCAGTTGATAAATGTATTTGGGTTGTATGTGAAAGGATAACTTGATTCTATGTAGCACTTTGGGACTGAACAGCAAAGAAAACAGCAAGCAGCACATCGTTTTTACTCAACCTGCACATACCTTTGCTGCTAAAGAAGAGCTGGGCTTCTCCAAAAGATCCCAAAGTTTCTTGCGCTTCTCTGTGCAGCATGTGTTGTCAAACTCCTCACCCTCACGTTCGCGCATAGTCTCAGCTTCACGTTTCAGCTCCTCATTCATCTGCTCCTTCTTTTGGTGATAACGTGCCTGGCAGCACGACTCCAAGTAGATTTCATCAATACCCCAGAAGTCAAGCTCTTGGCTGAACGAGAGTGCGCACATCTCCTCCATCATGTGCAGCTTACCCGTGCGGTAGAAGTTCAGAATAGATGTGAATGCACCTGGATGCCTATCGAAAAAGTATTCGTTGTCCTCCAGGCTGTAGTCATCACACACCTCCATAATGGCCTCATGTGTGTTGCAGTCTCGCAGCTTGCCAAGGCGTGTGCGTGGCAGCCGATCCAGTGTCCTCCACAGGACCTCATGCAAGAGACCTCCAACATTCAGACGCACACGGCGTAAGTTCGCTTTGCTCCGGATGATCTCCACTGGCTCAGGCGGCACAGTGGAGGTAGACCTGGACCCAGTCTTAATCATTTCCTGTCTCCTTAGTGATCCCTCCTCACCCAAAAGAGTAACTGTTGGAAGGGTCTGAGAGAACTACCGCCTAAATCTGCTTCTCTTCTCCTTCATTCTTCCAGCTGCAAAAAAAGAGGGGTGTGAAACTGACTTAGACTCAGAACTGAATGTGATGAACAAGGAAACAGCTCGCAGACCATGTTTATTATCCACTAATGAGAACGTCTGTTTCGATGATAATCCGCCTCTCTGTAGACTGCAGTGAACTTGCTTTCGAAGCGATCGCTGTCCAGTGCTGAAACCAGAGAAACCGTCTTATTCTCGGTAACACGCCTGCACTTTTTCTTGTAATAAACCAGTTTCTAAAAATTCTCTCTAAAGTGTTAATGTGTTCCAGCTTGAGATTTGAAGGTGTTCCTCTGTCTCACTCATCTGCCCTAAAGCGATCATGGCCCTATACTGGCTTAGATAAGCAGGTTATGTTAATAATTCACCAGAGATTAACCACTCGGCGATTTGGAAACAGAAAGCTTCTCGATGGTTCAGAGATCTAGATAAACACTTTACTTTAGGCTACTAAGATAACTTATATGATATGTACAGGATATATTTACAGTGGATATTTACAATGTGAAACAGAATTAACGTACAATCGTATATATGAAGAGAAATTGTTTAGAACACGCACAATGTATAAAATTGCTTTGCTCTTAAACATTTTTGTTTGCAAATACATTGCATTGGAAAAAAAACACTACTTATGGTTTAAAAAAGGCATAAAGTGTGTGAATATTCCAACGTCCCAGTAACAACAGACACGGATTATGTTGCATGTGGTTGAGAGTAAAGTGTTGCTTTTATATTTTCGTATGCTACTATATACATTGATCAGAACAAGATCACCCACGTACCCTTAATAATACAGTATAATAACAAATAATAATAATAAAGAAAATATTGTTGTGAGATGAGATAGTGACCGGCAAGGCGACTCACTCGGGCAGATTGAAAAAGCTTCAGTCCGTCGTCAGGCAGGAGAAGGAGGCTGTTTTCTCTCTCTCTCTCTCTCTCTCTCTCTCAGTTATTCTTCAGATTTTCCCTATGTTTCCGGAGCATCGCCTTCTCCACGGCATGCGCGAGCACATAAAATGCTTTCTCCTTCCCGCTGCTCCATGTGGACTTGTTTCTCATAAACGCAGATCATCAACAAGTTGCGATACGAAGCCCATGTCCGCGCGAGCTCTTTTTTCCCACCTGCTAATCAAGACTGCGCGCGCGCGACGGCAAGCAGCTTCCGCTCCGTTACATCTGCAGAGGGCGGAGGGCTACAGCAACACAAAACTCTCTCTCTCTCTCTCTCTCTCTCTCTCTCCCCCCGCCAGTTTCCACGGCTCTTCTCTTGTTCCCTCACTTCTTCTTTTGGCTTCTGGCTCCTTAATAGATTCCCTCTTTCCTGTCTCTGACCTGTGTTTGTTCTGCAGCATCCGTTTGGGCCCCTGTCTAATTTGGCCCCTAACAATTAATCCTCCTCTATTCCACCATCTCACTCTTTCAACATGTTGTGGGGATTTAAATAAGGGGTAAGACAGCTATTTCCTTTTAAAAATGAAATAAATATGTATAGGTGAGCTGGGTAATTGGTACAGGTAATTTGTTATCAGATAAGACGGTGCTCCCTGCATCTGTATCAGATTTGAAGTTTCTTCTTTGGCTGAAGCAAAACCATAGCCACCGACATCCACTTCAAGCACCAGAGCTTCAGGGTCGTGCAGCTCAATGTGTTTCACCATCTTTCTCTCTCTCTAAGGAGTCATTGCAGTAGTTACAAATAACTTTTTCCCCTTTAAACAATGTATATGTTTGTTATAATATTAAATATCAAATTATACTTCTTGTTGCTGAGTGACATCATCAACAGTATGTCTCTTTATACGTTTATAATTATGTAAGGATCGCTCATTCATTAATTTTTTATACCACTTATCCTGTGCAGGGTTACGGTGGGGGCCTGGAGCCTATCCTAGGAGACTTTGGGCACAAGGTGGGGTACACACATTGTAGCACACACACGCCAGGCAATTTGGGAATGCCAATTAGCTTAATCTGTTAGGCTATGACTATGGGAGGAAACCAGAGTACCCAGAGGAAACCCATCAAGCAAAGGGAGAACAATATTGTCTCCACAAACATAAACTTGAGGTGGGAATCGAACCCTCAACTCTGTAGGCACGAGGCCTCAGTGCTAACTGCTACGCCACTGTGCCGCCATAAGGATCACTCGTGTATCTTTAAGCCTTTATTCTAAAAGCTAATTAGAGGTACTGTACACAACATGCATCTTCCCAAATTAAGGACACATACTACATAGAGGGGAAAAATCTATTAATTTACATACTTATCACAATTCTTTTGTTTGACAATTCATGTATCATCAAAATTTTGACTCCAAAATTCTATTTAACTATAGATTATTGCGTAGTCCCTGGTGATTCCTATTCTTAATACTACATCCAAAAACATGTGCTTGATGTAACCACCTCAGCAAAAAAAGGACAATTTTAGAGCGTTTATGTACTGTAGTAAACTCTTGACAAAAATGAAACCAAAGGAAAATCTCTCTCTCTCTCACTCACACACACACACACAGAATGTGTTGAAATTTGGGTAAACAGTTTTTAAGTGGGCCACTTCCTACCTAGATATTATAATTATTTTTTGCTTCCTCATTTGGCTGATGGTTTTTCTTCCAAACAAATTATAACTGAGCACTTGAGGCTTAAGATCCTTTACAAACAAACAAAAAGCTTACGAAAACCCAGCAGTTTTACTAAATCTGGAATCTGGGTCATAAGTCAGGGTCCACAAAAATAAGAAAATAATTCAAAGGCAATATTACACTAATAAATAATTTAAAGTAATCAGGGTAATTATGACAAATGTTTCTTTAATTATGCTTAAAAAGATATGAAGATTGTACAGTATGATTTTGATCAGCCTTAGTACTTTCCTTGCAAGAAACATTTTAATTTCAGTCAAAACCCTTTAATAAAGGTTTATATACAGTAAGTCAAGAACCATGACAGGGCTTAAGACAGTATAACAAGGGATCCTCATGTTCTGTTCTTATTTAGTACAGCTTTAGGATTAGTGCCTACAATTAGAACATGTATTAGAAGCCCTCTGGCCTGTAACCAAACATTTATGCTGCATATATGGTTAAAACTAGACACTATAGTTATAAATACAGAGTGTCACAAAAAGGTTTCACATTATTTGAAGTGAGTGAAGCATAGTGATGTTAGAAAAAAATGTTTTGAAAGCATTTTATTGATGCCTAAAACTGGATCAATAGTATAAGATCAATAGTATAAAGATACTTTGTAAATATACA
>JAOVVB010000016.1:13910247-13920787 GCA_028570985.1 Heterobranchus longifilis | reverse complement strand
CATTCAAATTCAGAGCAAATAGGAAAAGCACTCATGTAAATAACAATATCCCTAACTTATTGTGAGTAGTGTATATTTTACAAATAGCTTGCTTGTATTTTTTTTTAGATGTTGTCACAATTTTGAACAAACCTAATCATTTCTCCCTACCATATGGGATACTGTGCTGCCTGCGTGAATAGATTGAAGTCTGCCCCCTACAGGATTATAGAGTCTCCACATTTTCCCACCTTAAATGCAAGCATATGTAAATTAAAAAATAATTAATAATTAATTACAATTTTAAAAGAAGATTTTTGAAAAAATGTGGTGATACATGAATTTCCACACAAAAAGACTCAGATACATAACTGAATTGACTTTTCCCCATCTCTAATAGGGCTGGAAAAATCCAGATTAATATTTTGATAATTGATTAATGTACTGATTATTGAGATAATTAATCAATTAATCAGATTACAAATGCCACAATTGCTGATTAAAGCGCATGTAGGGCTCGAGTTAAGAGTGAAATGTTCACACACTTATGAGATTTTTGTTAGTAAAGGTGTCTATTAAGGTGTCTATTACACGCTATTACTCACTGCACTCCAGTAAGCCGAACACCTACATGTCAGAGCGTTCACAGTTTGTGCTTCGCACATAGAATCAAGTGCGATGACATCATGAATGAATCGACAGTTAAATTTTTTTGCCGACTAATTTGACTATCGATTTTAGTCGATAACGTTGATTAATCGTTGCACACTCAGTGTCTAATCATCATATAGAGACTGTTTTGTACGTAAAAAGTTACAGTATATAAAGCATACATTTTGCTTTGAAAAGTGTGAATTGCTCCCATCTATAATGAGTTTTGGGATTCCCTATAATTGTACATGTCAATTTGAATGCAGTACTTGCATTGGGTAACACAAGACTTTTAGGATTTTGCTCTGAATTTTAACTCTCTTAACTCATTAATTAACTCTCTAACAACTATCTAACTATCTATCCATTCATCTTTTGTACCACTTATTGTGTACAGGGTCACAGGGGGGCCTGGAGCCCATCCAAGGAGACCTTAGGGTACACACTGGACAGGGTGCCAATCCAAATCAGGGGGCACACACACACACACACACACAACAGCAACAACAATTATTCTAACAATTATACATGTCTTTGGACTGTGGGAGGCAACCAGAGCACCTGGAGGAAACCCACCAAGCACAGGGAGGACATGCAAACTGCATGCACACAGACCTGAGGTGGGAATCGAACACAGACCCTTGAGGTGCGAGACCACAGTGCTATCTACCTATCTATCTATCTATCTATCTATCTATCTATCAAATAACCTTGAAATGTCATGTTTAATGTGTGCTAATGTGCAATGGGAATGTATTTGGATTTCCAGTTGACCTTTTGCAGAAGGGAAGTACTCCAGTTCACTAGGGGTGGGAGAGAGACAACAGCCCCCAGGTGAAGAGCTGGTACTGTAACTGTGAAACACTAACCTTATGCAGATGTTCCGTAGTTATTTCGAAATAAATCCTGCCTCGGTCTTTGCTAACTCTGGCAATGGCTCCTATCTTTTCCTGCACCTCCTCTGCTGCAGTGTGCTCAAAGCCTGTAGGGACAGTGGCTCCCAGAGTGACAGTGAGGGACTGGAGCAGATCCTCTCCCTGCTGCACACACACCGCTGCCATGGCTGTCCTGCGGATCAGAGCACGTGATCAGTCAGAAGAGGGCCATGCATAAATGTGTGTATGTGTGTGTGTGTGTGTGTGCGCGCGCGCACAGACATTACTGTTCTTACAGCGTGTTAGAGTCAGATATGAGACTTCACTCAACAACTGTTAGTCCTGCACTACGGTTAGATTTCCTACAGCACTGTCAGACAGCTAACACTGCAAGCCGTTGCAGAGACTTTTTTGTGTAGAGACTTTTTTTTATAAAAACACTTTCTTAGAGAAATATACACTTTCTTTTAATGTTTCGATCAGGACAACGAACCGAGAGCAAGGCATTAAATGTAAAACACTAAAATGCTATCAGAGAGTAAATTGAAACAGTGACAAGATGTACCGGTTACAGCGTGCTTTAAAGCCGAACTCGTTATTCAAAACTTCCTGGTTAAGTGAACTTTATGAATCCTACCACAGTAAGGAACAGTCAAAACTGGAGTAGTTTAGTTCCGGGTGTTTGTTTGATAAAAGTCACTGTTTCTAGTCATGGAGGCGTAACACTAAGGCTAATTAATGATATACCTAAAAAAAAAAAAATTTTTTTAATCATATATTTTTCATGTTGAAAGGTGTAAATTCCCACGAAGCATGGGAGAACATAAAAACTCTAGTGTCTTCCCCAAATTATTGCCACAGAGTTGGTACAGCATATGTTTGTATGTGTTAACTTTATAATGTCATACATTGAATTAAAAGACCCAAATCTGTTCAAGCATTACAATGCCTTTCTGCAGACAGTGAATTCCATGAATAAGCACAAATTCCTGTATCCATGCTCCAAAATTTAGTGAAACAGATTGCCAGAGAGAAAATCTTCCAAATTTGGAACAGGGTGCTCAAATTACATATATTTTGGCCCAAAAACTTTGGCCATTTCGGGGAAAATGTGTTCTATAAAATTATAAACTAGGGTGCGTACAATAGCACTTTTATTTTGAAATAGCGAAATGAGCGAATGTTCGTCAATATTGTAGTTGGCTTCACACGGACGATCATGGGCACTAACAAGAGAATCGAGTGTATATTTTTTAGTGAATTTCATCCAACTCTTGGACCAAAAATCACTTATCAGGTGAGAAGACAATGCAGAGACAGTGTGCAGAGGCTGCCGGCTGGTGAACAGACTTCATGTTGTTCAATTTGCGCAAGAGCTCTTGTTGTCAGTGTGTTTACATTAACATGGATTCATTCTGTGTGAATGAGTCAAAATACACTGCCTGTCTTACTTTTTAATTTTTTTAAACTGCAGGTTCCTGAAGAATATATCTCAAGGGAGTTGTTTGATACAGTACAAGTGTACATTATCACCAAACCTGAACTACAGAATAAACTCATTACAGTGTATGTATCCAGCTTTTCTGCACTTATACTGTATGTGTCTGATTCTGACAGTGAATATAAACCTATAAGTTATAAATAAAATTTAATTTCTCTTAAAAGCAACCCTGCAGCTTTTTTATTAATTAAAGGACAAAGACTTGTACTGGTTTACGGTTACATCATGTGGAAAATTCATGATGCGAAGTTAGTTCCTGTTATCGTTTCCACTTCAGCAGCTATAAATTGTCGTTCTCCTTTTTTCTCCTTTTTAAAGTTAATAAGACAAAAGCACAGCTTGTCATTTTACAGAGAATCTGGTGCATACAGAGCACACTGTCACGATGACCTGTCCATGAAGAATAACTTCATGTTACAGCTTTGTTCTTACAAAATGTTGGCATTGGAGACTAATTTAAGAAAGCCGAAAATATACTTCATCATAATAAATTACCATATCGACTTTTGACTTATGTCAAAATTGACGTATTGGTTAGTACTATGGCCTTGCACCTCCAGGGTCGGTTCGATTGTGTGCATGGGTCTGTGTGCATGGAAATTGCATGTTCTCCCCGTGCTTGGTAGGTTTCCTTCGGGTACTCTGGTTTCCTCCCATCGTCCAAAGACATGCAAATTAGGTTGATTGGCATCCCCAAATTGCCCGTAGTATGTGAAGATGAATGAATGAATGAATGAATGTCAAATCCAGTTCCATGTGTAAAGGGTTACTGTACAGTTGATAACTATATATAAACTATAACAAGCACATCTACAGCAGCTGGAACTACTGTCTAATTCTTGCAAATGTTTTGATTAGTACTATGGTATAAATGTCCTTAATTGAATTAAAAATCTTGAAAACCTTTGCTGTCTCTGATTCCTCTAGGACCGCAATGGATAAGAAGCTAATCGGATGTCCAGTGTGCATAGAGCATAAAAAATACAGTCGCAATGCTTTACTTTTCAACTTAGGTCTCGTATGCGATGCCCAGATGAAGACATGTGCCCTTGAGCCCATAGTCAAGAAACTCTCGCATTACCTCACAACTTTGGAGGTAAGGTTTGATTTTTAATACAGTGTACAGTTTCAATTTTAAAAGACTGAGTTTGAATGTACTTACAGTATGTGAACAGCATTTTTACTTTTTTCCCCCCTTTTTATTAGCTCGAGAGTGGTTTTATTTCGAATGAGGAGAGTAAACAGAAGCTGTTGCCAATCATGTCTACATTACTTGAGGAGCTTAATGCAACAGGAGCTTGTACTCTTCCTATTGGTATGTGTTTCACTTTTTTTTTATATACACTCTCTCATTAGGCACGCTCATAGAATTACCAGTTCATGCTGGTTTATCCATCAACTCTTTTATCTCGCTAAAATAAACTAATGAAATTAGTCAATGTTGTCTTATTTTAACACAGATGAGTCAAATACAATTCACCTCAAGCTGATCGAGCAGAGGAAAGATCCCATCATCGTACAGGAGTATGATGTTCCGGTCTTCACTCAAACCAAGGAACGATATATTAAGTCACAGTGGGATCTCACCACACAGCAGGTTTGCATATTTATGTCACCTGCCCCTGAAACAACGCATATAGAGACAACGCATTTTCTTTCACATCTGTGCAATTCCTCCTAAACAATTTATGGAAATTTTATATCAAATCTTCATAAACCCTTTATTAGGAAGCATAGATGTGCACTAGTTATTTCATGTTCTAATATATTTTTTTTTTATCTTAACAAAAGGGGGTCAGAGCTGCTGTCAGCAACTCCTCTAGCAACACCTCCTTATTCATGGGAATTTGACCAAACTTGCACAGTACCTTTTTGTTCTGAAAGCATAGATGTGCATTAGATATTTCATGCTTTTATAATTCATTATTCTTTTTATATATTATTATTATTATTATTATTATTTTGTTTTTTATTCTAACATTGTCCTATATATTGTAATAGTCAGACTTTTGGTAAAATGGCTACATGGTAATACCCAATAACACCACAAGGTGGCACTTCTTTTTTTGTTGTGGTAAACCCCAGCTGAATATGTGTTCAGTGGAAGAATTATAGCCACTCTGAGTAGCTGCCTCACTGAGGTAAGGAAATAGGTATAGGAAAATAGCTATTTCATCATCTCGCCTGCAAATCAGATCACTGTCTGTGATCGTTGTCGTGATGTCGACCAACCCTTCACAGAGTCTTTATTAGGAAGCATAGATGTGTGCTAGCTATTTTATTTTTAGAAGTAGCATTCTCAGTGGACAGGCAATACTGTATGTCTTCTTTGGAGCACTACTTTTTTTCTTCTTTTTTTTTACTTGAGAGAATTATTTCAAGAATTACTTGAAACGGGAAAGAAATTATTTAAAAAATGAAACATGAATGGAGCTTCATGTTAATGACATTGATCTTTCGGGCTTCTGTCTTATAGATTCTTTCCTACATCGACGGATATCGACACATACAGAAGATTTCTGCTGAGGCTGATGTTGAATTAAACTTAGTACGAATTGCTATTCAGAACTTATTGTAAGTTTTTCCCTTTTGCTTAGCAACGCAAAACAGTCTTATTATATTGTTGTTGTTTTTTTCTAAAATTCCTGAGCAGACATTCAATAATTTGTTTTGCTTTATTATACAGGTATTATGGAGTTGTAACCCTAGTGTCAATTTTTCAGGTGTGTGCCACTGATTTATGACAATCGTAGTAATATTCTTTTGGCCAAGTAGTTTTTTTTTTTTATTTTTTTTATTTATGTTTTTTACTCTAACTCTTTTCTATGGTTTTCATAGTATTCCAATGTATACTGCCCAACCCCTAAAGTTCAGAGCCTGATTGATGACAAAGCTGTTCAGGAAGAATGCCTGCATTATATCAGTAAACCTGGTAAGCATGGAGTGTTTCAGTGTGTGATTATACCAAAATTTTCCCTGTTTCAAAGATAAAAGTGTTAAAATTTTACATTTGTGCATATTACTATGGTTGAAGTTAAATGGTATGATACTTTATAGTTTTGATTATCTGTTTTTACATTATTGTAGATGCATTTTTCAGCACTGCGCTCAGGAGGAATTGTTGTTCACTGTGTTGTGCACTTCTGTTAGACCTAAGGTCTGTTATGAGAATTCTAGAGATCTCTTGCTCCTGAACCGATAAATCTGTAAAGATCTCTCAATGCAGGGTAAAGTGTATGGCTTGTTAAACCTGCTATGTGGAATTCCTACTGCTTTTTGAGTCAGGAGTTATTAAGGTGTAGTAAATTAAATGTTTGTTTTTTTTCTCTAAAGTGTAGGAACTATAAGAAGTAATATGTGTGTGTTATGTGCACTTCAGGACAGCGAGTGAGCCTCCGGGATGTTTTCCAGCTTTATTGTGGTTTGACTCCAGGAACTACAGTGCGCGACCTGTGCTCCCGCTATGCTCAGCAACTGCAAAGGGTAGATGAGAGGTGAGCCATAAGGTATTTCTTACACATTTAATAATAGATTGATTTGATTAACTGCAAGGTTTTATTTTGCTTTATTAATGCTAACTTAAAGAGACTTATATACAGTTTAATTTAACTTTTTGTCTTGCTGAAACCTGTCTCAGGGTGCAGACTTATATTCTTTAATGGTTTTGCTAATATTAAGAAACCATCCTCGTAGTCTGTGAACCACCTATAAACTGTTACCAACCAACTCCAAGTAATTTAAGCACTGATGCAATGTTTTTTAGTGCCGAGTATGGCCAAAAATATTCTGATGCCTATGATTACTCCCAAACTGTGACAAGCCAAACCAAACTCTACCAACCTTCCTGATGATCTCCCTACCATCTTCTATCATATAAACATTGTCCCAGTTCTGTATCAAATTTCAGAATGTTTAAAGTCTCCATGCAGTCTTATTATGGTTCTGTGTAATTTTTTTTTTCTTTTTACTTAGTTAATATATTTTTTTATTAGGCCTGTAGACAGTAATGACAGGTAATTGATTTGGATCTTGACACACATTAAGGAAAGTTAATGCCCATTCATTAATGTTTATGTTTTATGTATTTAAGGAGGCTGATCCAGTTTGGTTTAATGAAGGGCCTGATTCGCCGGTTGCAGAAATATCCTGTTAAAGTTGTTCGAGATGAGAGGTGTCGTCCTCCAAAACTTTATACTGGTTGCCACAGTTATGATGAGATCTGCTGCAAAACTGGTAAGAGCTTCTATTGTTTTCTTTCTGGGAATGCAATAGGATTTGAATATATATATATAAAAAAAACTGTCTTTATTTCTGTCCATGTTTGCAGGAATGAGTTATAAGGAGCTGGATGAGCGGTTAGAAAATGACCCTAATATTGTCATCTGCTGGAAGTGATTGCGTAGTAAATATGGATTTGTGGATTCATTGATCTGATGAGGTAGAACAGCAGATGGAGTTGAGCTACTCAGTGGGACCACAGCCTGAGACATATAAGCAGAAGTGTTAAGTGGCCCACGCTCACCCAAGCCCTGACCCATAATCCAAGAACATATAGACATATGACTGGCACCCTTAGAACAGATTGGTAAAAAGGTTATGGTGGGGAAAAAAGAGAAAAGAGAAATCTAATCTTTAAATTACAGTGTTTAATAAAACCACAAGTATTGGTACTCATTTTTTAAAGTCTGAGTGTTTAGGAACTAAATTTTTAACTGTTTCTCTGGAAACTGTGTAACTGTGTTGTAACTTTTTTACTTTACAATAAGTACAGTAGATATTGTAGTTACTTCCTGGAGACTCACATACACACTCCTATTTTTCCTTTTTTTTCTACCTTCCTGATAGAAAATTGATGCTCTCATTTTTAACCTTGCTATACAGCATAGAAAATTTAAGTTATGGCCTCCTCTACAATTTAGAAAACTCGGACTGCAAGCGATTCATCCAGTGACCATTTTTCTTATTTTGTAGGGTTCATTTGGGTGCATGTTTGAAGCCGTTACCTTGAAATTTCTGGCAAAAGGCAGAATGTTATGTTTGTTTTGGCATAAAATATTCTGGTACTTCCAAGAATATTTGATTTCATATGTTTTTATGAATGCTAAAGATGGTTAGTTGTATTTCAGGACTTGCACAAAGGGTTTACAAATGTGTCGATATGCAGTATATCAAATAAATTTATTCATACAACATATTAGCAGTTGCTTTAATTATTTTCATTGCAAAAATGGCATCTCAGCAAGTGAAAATATCTTGAATCTTGTCATATTTATCTACAGTTTCCCAACATAAGTTTACAGCAATTCAAATCTAATATTATTTAGCCTAGTTCTAGATATATTGTACTAAATTTGATAGTTTAAGCATTTGTTTCTAGAAATAATAGAAGAAGAAATATATGCTAAAAAAGTTAGTATTATATGTCAAAAAATAGGGTTATACATTGTTAAGCCATATGATCAACAACACTGCCAGGTGAACTGAACAACATTTATTACCAACAATAAACCAGAGCACCTAGTGCCTCATTATGGGACATAGCAGCCAAAGAGCACAAGGCCACCAAAATGGCATTCAAACTCCCAAGATCTCAATCCAATCGAGCATCCATCGGATGCGCCAGACAAACAAGTCTGATCCACTGTCTAGGGTGTACCCTGCCTTGTGCCCTAAGCCTCCTGGGATAGGCTCCATGTCCCTGCGACCCTGAATACATGATAAAGCGGTATAGAAGATGAGTGAGTGAGTATAGGAACACCTGAACACCTGCTCATTTGTGCAGTTTTCAAGTCAGCCAATCACATGGCAGCAGCACAATGCATAAAATCATGCGAGCAGTATCATTTAATTTTGATCAGTTGAAACCAAATAAACCAAATTGAAACCAACTAAAATGGGTCACTATCAAAGCAATAAACAACCATTATGATGAAAAGTGATGCCCTATGGCCCTATCATGTGATACTGTATCATCTGGTTTAAGCTGTTTGATTCCCTGTTAATAAATTCTTCACATATGGTTCCAAACAAATAATGCCTTAAATGAAGTTTTCTTTAAGTGAGCCAATCCCAGCCATCTACCTGGCTAACATATAGTCAGATATCACAGATTAGATTATTTTAAAGAGCAAACTGACATATGCTAAAGAAATAAGTTCATGTTTAGTATGTGAAAACACTTTCCACTGTCCTGTTAATGTTAAGTATGGAATGAAAAAAAGTAGCTACTGTTGCAGAGGTATAACTTGGCTGGTATTCCCTTGAGTTGAATAAGATCTTAATAAACAAATGTTAATTATTGAAATCAAGACATTATGTTATATTCATTCATGGAGATATGAGACATAAGCACAGTACAATCAAATGCTTGGTTGATGATATGGTGGAGTATTAAATTTCCAAGAATTTGCAACTCTGTTTTTTTGTTTTTTTACTTTACATGATGTTTACAATATCTTTTAAAGAGTTTAGGTTTAAAGTTTGAAGATATATTTCAATTTAAGGATGGATTTTTGGTATGAGATGTAGAAGCTATTTCCTATAAAGCTATTTAATAAAGAAGCTATTTCCTTGGATTTTTTCTAACTATTACTCCCAATATTTACAAGAGGTGCCAATAATTCTGGAGGACACTGAAGAGTTATTGATTTTATTTTTTTAAATACATGTTTCATTTAACCATCAGTTTTTTTAATGAATTATTTATTTTGTGTTTGTTTCTTTGTTTGTTTGTTTATGGGAGGAATGTAAATGCTAGAGATGCAACTAAATATGCATATTTTCTTGCAAGAACCAGACTATAAAGTATCATGTTGTATAAAACATCGTTACTCTAAGTAACAGATGTTGCAGGAATCATGTGAGGCAGCAGAGGATGCTATTGACCTTGTGGATTGTGGAGATCGTGGAGAAATCCCAACTGAAGACAGAACCTCACATGCAAACATGAACTCTGTACAGGTATAGGAGTAAAAGTGGTGTTACAAAAATCTATGATCTTACACAACTATGTCTAATGTATCATACCTGAATTATTCCTTACTTATACAGTAGCTTGTACTGTGCATTATTATACGTATGTGTGTGGCTTGCACACTGTATGTGTGTGGCTTGCATCAACATGCTGTATATTCCACACTTAAGAAATGTGAAATAAAATCTATTTACACCACAATGCTGTAATATCTTTATGCTTGCCTGTTAAAGGATCTGCAAAATTAGAGCACAGTACTGGAACTTGAGTATCATAGTTGATATCTCAAAAGGTTCAGCTGCCTTAAACGTATGGTGAAAAGTGGCTAAAAACTTCCTCAGTTATATAAAAGCTGGTGACAACGCTGCCTACTCTTACAGTCGGTGACAAACGCCTGTGACATGCTAACAATGCATGTGCCCACTGTGCCCCCTGTCTTTCTGGTGCACCCGGGTGGCAATGGCACAGGTGCTTGGCCTGAGCATAGTTATATTAGAATTTGAGATCTCTCTTAACGCTCTGTCTGTGCTATGGTACATTACAGATCATATAGAGAGGTGT
>JAOVVB010000016.1:13895597-13910147 GCA_028570985.1 Heterobranchus longifilis | reverse complement strand
GAAGACCAAAGAGGAGATTTATGGATGCAGTGAGAGAGGACATGAAGTTAGTTGGTGTGAGAGAAGAGGATGCAGAGAATAAGGTTAGATGGAGGGAGATGATTCGCTGTGGCGACCCCTGAAAGGGAATAGCTGAAAGACAAGAAGTAAGAAGTAAGAAGAATTAATTGATAAAAAAAAAAAAAAAATTTCATCTGATTTTCAATAATTTTCTTTTGATTCTGTAAAGCTGCTTTGTGACAGTGATCATTGGCAAAAGTGCTATTCAAATAAAATGTAATTTATTTAAATTTAAATATTTCAGGAAATCATATATAAACAATGTATACAGTATGTTGATAAAGGACTAGAAAACAGTCTATTTACTGTATTTTTATTGTCAGTATATAATCACAGGGAAGCATGAAACCATATAAAATATGGCTGAACCAGAATTTTTTTTTAAATAAATGATTATTAAAATTATGGTTGATTTTAATAAAGATAGTGAATGATAAATCCTATAACATTTATGTAAGCATGTGCTATAAATAAAGTGTAACCAGCTTACAAAAAACAGAATTGTACGAAAACTTTTCAGTCACATGAGCTTCAGGTAATACCAGAAGAACAGAAAGACTGCTAAATTAAATATAAAACACTTACATAATATAAACATGGGCATCCTCTAGGCTAGGAGATGAAGCAGAGTAGCAGGAGCCAAAGAACACTTCTCCTCATCTGCATTTTCTTATTACCTGGTGAGTGAACAGGTAATGATACAATAAATAAATAAATAGATTAAAAAAATTTTTTTTAAATAAATAAATAAACGCTTTTTTAACAATTTCACCATCAGTCTTTCCATAACACAGGCAGGTGTAGATAACGCGGACAAATACTGTTTGCTCCACACTTCTCTTTACTGAAGTTTGATGTTGAAACAGTAAACAGACAACAGAAACATAAATAGTTAACATTACATGCACATGCCACATAATGATGGCTATTATATACAGTAGTAAAACTACAAAAAATTAAGTTCTGGGATTTTATAGCTACATTACTATATTACTACACTACATTACTATATTTCAACTGCTATTTTTTAGTTTCTGAAAGTCATAGACTATAATGTTACGACCATGATGACAATTTTTTGTCACACTTTTACGATCTTATATTATTTTTTCCGCTTTGTACTGTAATAAATGCCAGTGGAGGTTCATATGTAAAGCTGATTATCGTGAAACAGTGAAAGCATTGGTAGAATTTGGTAAAGAACTGAATAAAGTTTCAAAAATATCAACAACCGCATACACGTGATCATGCCTATGCTTACTGTCACTGCCAGAGTCTGATTCACTGTCGATCTGGGCCTGTATTTACTAAGCATCTCAGAGCAGAAAATTGTTCCTAACTGGCCAAAAATTTTCAAAATTATGGAATTTTGGTTTTACAGTACTTTTAGGAGTACGTTTAAGAGCAAGTTATTGCTATTCTTAAAATAGGAAATCAATCCTATCTCCTCCAAAATGTAGGAAAGTTTTGGAGGTGTCCTTACTGCATAAAAACATCATCTTTAAAAAAAAAAAGTGTATATATACAGTTAAGCCCGAAATTATTCATACTCCTGGCAAATTCTGACTTAACGTTACTTTTAATAAACCAGCAAGTTTTTTTTTTTTTTTTACCAGAAATGACACGGGCATCTCCCAAAAGATAATAAGACGATGTACAAGAGGCATCATTGTGGGAAAAAATAGTTCTCAGCTTTTATTTACATTTGAACAAAAAGTGGAATGTCCAAAATTATTCATACCCTTTGCAAACTGTCACAGTCTATGGGAAAATCCAAAGTTCTATACCATTCTAAATAGTCCAAGCTGTTCTAAAGCATCCTAATTACCCTGATTCATTGGGACCTGCTTTTTTAATCAACATACAGTAACAGGTGAAAAACATAAGCTCTCTGCTATTGGTTTGTGGACAGTCATGGTGGCTAAGACAAAGGAGCTTACTGAGGACCTGTGGCTGTGCATTGTGGCTGCTTACAAGTCAGAAAAGGACTAAAAGACCATATCTAAATGTTTTAAAGTTCCAGTAGCTACAGTGCAAAGTATTATTAAAAAATTCAAGACGTTCCGCACCATGAAAAATCTCAGAGGATTTGGTCGAGAGCCAAAAGTGACACCTGTGCTGGCCAGGAGGATAGTGAAAGAGGTAAAAAAAAAGAATCCAAGGATCACCACCAAAGCCATGCTGATGAATCTGGGCTCTGCTGGTGGCATCATCTCAAGGCAGACAGTCCAACGCACACTGCACAACGCTGGGTTCCATGGACACCACTTCTCCAGATAAGGCACACAAAAGCCTGCTTGGGGCTAAAAAGGAGAAGGCTTCAACCCTAAGAACACCATCCCCACTGTCAAACATGGTGGTGGGAACCTAATGTTCTGGGGGTGTTTTTCAGCCGGTGGACCAGAGAACCTAATCACAGTAAACGGCACAATGAAAAAGGAGCAATACATCAAAATTCTTAACAACAACATCAGGCAGTCCGCAGAGAAACTTGGCCATGGGCACCAGTGGACATTTCAGCACGACAACAACCCAAAATACACAGCAAAAGTGGTGAAGAAATGGTTAGCAGACAAAAACATTAACGTTTTGCAATGGCCCAGCCAAAGTCCAACTTAAATCCAACTGAGAATCAGTGGAGGGACAAATTTGGACATGCCACATTTTGTTCAAATGTAAATAAAAGATGAGTAATATTTTTTTTCCACAATGATGCCTCTTGTACATCGTCTTATTATCTTCTGGGAGACACCTGTGTCATTTCAAATCAAGAAAAAACATGCTGGTTGAATAAAAGTAACTTTAAGTTAGAATTTGCCAGGGGTATGAATAATTTAGGGCTTGACTCTCTCTCTCTCTCTCTCTCTCTCTCTCTATATATATATATATATATATATATATATGTATATATATATGTATATATATATGTATATATACACATATACACACACACAGTATATATACACTGTGTATATATACACTGTATATATATATATATATATATATATGTAGTGTTGGAAGAGCAGAGTTTAATTTATTATTTCTGACATTGTCAGCTGTGTTAGTTTTTTTAAAGCTGCATCTTCGCTGTTACTAAAACCGTACAGTAGCGGTCACCTGCAAAGACAGCATACAGAATGTTTGTTAATGGACCTGTTGCATATCGCACATGATGTGTTAAAAAGGTATTTCATTATATTCCAGGTGTATTATTATTTGTGAGCTCCATGTCATGCAGTCTCATGAAAACGTCTCTCTCCTGCATGCACCTCAGCCTGAACGCAATTTCCTCACCACTCCTAACAAGTTAAGACCTTTCCGGAGCTCTCCTACATTTTGGTGGAGGTAGGACTGATTTCCTATTTTAAGAATGTTGATAAATTACTCTTATCCTACTCCTACTGTAAAAGTAGGACCAAAATTGCATCACTCTGAGAATTTTTGGCCACATAAGAAAACTATTCTTAGGCGCTTAGTAAATACAGGCCCTGGTTTACATCAGACAAACTCCAAGATTTAAGTCTCTCCGACCGTCTTTCTTATTTTCCCGCAATAGACAGAAAGATCTTTACATTTTATACCCCAAAAAAGTCTCATCCATTTCGTAGAATATTTGGTCAGACATATAATTAGTTGGCTGCATGAGCATATTTTCATGCAATGTATGTGACACTTATTGATTTCACCTGACAGTAAAACCCTCGTGGTAAAGCTAAATCTCTATTGGCTGCTTGAATTGACTGGCAGATAACTCCGCCCATAGCAGTATGTAGAAAGGTGGAGATTGGTTTATTTTACTGCAAACAGACGCCTGCTTTCAGCGATGTTAAAATGTTATTGGTCCAATGAGTTGTCAGTCACTTGATTGACAGTAAAGCCACGCCGTTGTGTACGGATGAGGGGCGAACTGTGTGTACTGCTGTAAAATAAGTTTCCATATCCTAAACCGTACTAATGAAATACTCAAAACAGTCGGAAAGACGATTAGGAAGCCTGGCTTTTCGGAAATGACATGACGGTAGGAGTGCAATGTTGTGTTTCACCACAAAACCTTTGGGGGCGCTGTTTACCTCACGGAAAAATACTGAAAATGGGAAAAATAAAAAGCTCTCAGCAACAGCACAGATTTTATTACCGAAACAAAACTGTTAAATCAAGCTTTTAAAATTAAAATAGTACAGTTAACAAACAGGTAATACATGGCCTCCAGGTGAAAATGCCAGTGCTCATTGTAACACTAACAACTCCTTATTTTCTAAGCCTCCTCATTGGCTCACCCATCACTATGGTTACAGTGGCGTCAGTACGCTATCTGTCCAGTACTGTTAAATGTTAAAACAAGACGTT
Source organism: Heterobranchus longifilis (assembly GCA_028570985.1). Taxonomy (NCBI): domain Eukaryota; kingdom Metazoa; phylum Chordata; class Actinopteri; order Siluriformes; family Clariidae; genus Heterobranchus; species Heterobranchus longifilis. The sequence continues at coordinate 13,905,740 of JAOVVB010000016.1, read as the reverse complement.
GAAGAATTATTTTGGAGCTCACTATTTTTTTAATTGAATTTGAATTGAAGGAACTTAACAAGGAGATGATGAGAAAAGAGGACGACCAGAGTGTTACTCAATTTACTGTGAGCACGCGCTGTGAGCAGCCAATCACCGTCGAAGCGGGCACTGAGCGCGTGAGCTTCACTCAGCCTCCTTCGGGGACAGGTAGATAGCGAGCGCGAGCTCTTATCAGGCTTGCTCAACTGCTAACTACTTAACTAAATTCTCACTCTAAGCCAAGACTAACTTGGAGGGGGGACGCTTTTTAGTCTAAAATAATCAGTTTGTTACATTATTTCTGTTATTTTTCTCATTACAAATTACAGTATTTATACATATAAAATCAATCTAAACAGACCACAGACTTTTCTTGGAGGTGCTGTGGTTATCCCAGGCATTAAAGCCCATTAGCATTATACTTGTACAAGGTTCCTATGTGCTCAATTTTGATTCATAATGCAATGATTTTATAGTTATTGTTTATACTATTCTGTTGACTGTATTTGCTGTAATTATTGATGACAATGATTCTGATAATTTAACTGTAAATCCTAGATGATGAGTGGGAACCTACTGCAAAGTGCTAAAGCCTTAGGTACAAGGACTGCTGCAAAGCACAGTTGCCTACAAAAACATTTATATAAAATGTTTTTCCCTTAGAAATATTATGAGAAATATTAAAGGTCAGTTTTCGGTGTGGCGTCACGGTGGCTTTGTAGTTAGCACTGTTGCCTTGAACCTCCACGGTCCGGGTTCGATTCCTGCCTCTGTGAACATGGAGTTTGCATGTGATGGGTGGGTTTCCTCTGGATACTCCAGTTTGTGTGTATGTGTGTGCCCTGCGATGGATTGGCACCCTGTCCAGGGTGTACACCGCCTCGTGCCTCAAGTTTCCTGAGATAGGTTCCAGGCTCCCCTCGTCCTTGTATACAGGGTAAATAGACGATGAGTGAGTGAGTGAGTTTTTGGTATGGATTGTGCTGTTTTATATGGGAATTTGCTGCCATGTTACACTGAGCATCCTGAAGAATCTGACAGTTTTCCTGGAAGCCAAGAGTCTTCATTCCAAATGATGAGTGGGCTTCTACTTAAAATGTTACTTACTTCCTTACATACAACTATTTTTCTGTAACATTTTATTCCTTGGTGGAAAAATAATGTTTGAAAATATATACTAACAGCACTTGAAGCTAGATTGCAGACTGCAGTTTGCACAGAGTGACAGTTCTATTTGGATCATGATGCTTTTCTGATTAAAGAGAAAAACAATTGCAATACCAGTAATCTATTATTTTTTTCAAGGTGGGGAATGTCATGGGCTCTGCTCAACAGAAAGTCAGTTATTTGGGGATTTTTCATAGCTCAAACGATTCAGCAATGACAATGTCTTAATCTTATGCAGATATTTTGCTGCATAACTCATGCACGTATACATGCAAAACATGGTACACATTTAGATCTCATTAAGCTGAACATCTTTTGCAGTGCATGTCATGGGCTCATCTCAACAGGAAGTCCGTTATTTTGGGTTGTTTGCAAATGCATCCAGTGGAATTTGATATACTACCCCTAGGGGATTTATACGATTGCCACCAAATCAGGCCAATGTGTGAAAATGAGGATGTAAAATTGCACTAGAAAAAAATGGCTAATAATTTCCTAAATGACATCTTAGTGAGTGACATCATAGTGAGTGACATCATAGTTCCAGCATCTATCACTTTTTGCAGGTCTTAACATAACATTTCCCCTTTTCTAAAATTCTGTCATAATGGTATTTCTTTTTGCCCTTTAAAAGCATTGCCATTTTTAGTGCGCCTGGGTGGGGATGGTGCAGGTGCTAGGTTCCACTCATTGTTGCTTGAAGCTATATTTCTTTTTCTTGTTTAATGGCAGTTGACATCCAGTAAATTGCATTACTGCCCACTGACTACTGTTATGTCACAGTAGGACATTAAAGTTGATGATGCCGCTGTCCGCTGATAGATTCAGTGAGAACGCCAGTGACACGCCTGTGACAGAACCTACCTGTGCAAACACCTCCCACCGCACAAACAAAGAGAATTTCTATTCATCTCTATATAATATAAGAAGATACTACAGTTTAATGGCTCTCCAGTATAATGGCTCCATGTGGTCTGCTTGGGAGTCACGTGGTGATTCTGGTTGGTTCCACTTGACCATGAAAAGTCACTCAGTAGTGATTTGTGACTCAATAGTTCTGGACTGAAATTCCCACAAACAGTTTTGTAACTGAGCCTTCAGTAATGAAAATGGACTCCACATTAACAAAAACACCTCTCCAGTTATACTGAACTATCCAGTCCACTAACACAAAGAATGACTGCAAATAAACTCCTGCTATTTGATATCACCCAAATGATGATGGGTTCCCTGTAGAGTCTGGTTCCTCTCAAGGCTTCTTTCTATTGTCATCTTAGGGAGTTTTTCCTATTCACCATTGCTCTCAGTTTGCTCATCAGGGACAAACTGACAATTAAAATTAGTACATATTTTCTCACAGTTTACAAACTTGTGTACATAGGTTTTTATAAAGAAATAGGGTGCTTAAAACCTTTGCACAGAACTGTATGCCTCTATTCTGTTCACTCATCTAACTAGAAATGTTGTTTTTATTTTTGAAGATGACCTCAAAAGATCACAAGGCAACAATGAAAACAGCCGTATCAAAAGACCCATGAATGCCTACATTATTTGGGCAAGGAAACACCGGTCTATTGTGGCCAGGGCTAATCCAAATGCCAGCAATGCTGAGGTCAGTGCGCAGCTTGGGACTGAATGGAGGAAACTGACTGAAGACCAGAAGATACCCTACTACCTAGAGGCGTCTAGGCTTAAATGGAAACAAAGCCAGCAGTTTCCAGGTAATGTGGACAGGGTTTTTATATAATTAGCTTGTAACAAACCATGAGACTATTTTCTTGTTTTTTTGCCCCTTGTTGCATTGCTCTTTTTTTCACTTAAATGTAGATTGGGTGTATAAACCACGTCCACAGAAGAAAAAGCGAGTCTGTCCAGAAGAAGCAGCTCCAGAAACTTCCGCCATACAGAACAATCTAATATTCTCTGGTAAAAAAAAAAAAAAAAACAACTTGTACAGACACTCCAAATGATCTAAGATTAATAATCAATAAGTTTAACAGTGGTCTTGTTTAACAATGTAATTCTTATAATTGTTGAGAGAGAGAGAAGTGCGGGAAAGACTGTTTATTGCTTCCACTGTAGATGCATAGGTGAGAACGGGAACTAACTTGTCACTTGGATTATAAAATGTGCAGTATGTCATTCATTAAAAAATGACATATAAATTGCTGCAGTATAAACAGAAAAATAACAAGATAAACATCCCTGAGACTTTCTGTTTTTGTTTTTTTTATGCACCTTTTACAATTGCTCTTTAAACTCTTCTTTCCTTAAATCCAGACCATGATTATACTCCACATGACCAAAAGAGGATGCAAGTCGGCCTCGAAGTGGCTCCTCCAGAAACTTCCTGTAATGCCTCACAAGCCACAGTCCAGATTTTATCACAATCATGCTGTTGTACTGAATATCAGCATTGCTGTATTATCTTGGATAACATCACAGCTGTCCTGCTTTTTCACTATAACTGCACTCTTGCTCATCTAATTCTATTCATTCACGCATTCATTTTTAAGATCTGTTTTATCCTGGTCACCATGCACCATGCATGGCAAATTTAATGAAGAATAAAAAAATTCAATCGACTGAATACTATAGTCTTTTTTTGGAAATGAATAAGCTTTATGTCGAGGACATAATTGGTTTTTCTACAAACTAGCATGTGCCGATGCATTATCCACTGATGTGCTAGTAGTTTATCTTAATAGTCGATTACTTATGACTGAGATTGTTCATATGGTGATTTTTCGTTTCTGGTTTATCCGTAAACAATTTAAGTACAGTTGTCAGTAAAATGGCGTATCATTCTATACTGACAGATAAAGTGAACCCTGAATTAAATTTTTGTCAGCCAAAATGGCAAAAGTCAGTCAAAAGTGAATTGCATAATGCTTTAAAATTGAATGCCAAGTTCCTATTCTTTTTATCCATGAGCACAAGCCTGTCAGTCACAATATCACACAGTGTCTTTTCTGTCAGTCACAATATCACACAGTGTCTTTTCACATGGAAAGTGAGTCAAAACCACATACCTGATAACTTTGTATATTTGCAGGCAGTTTGGAGAATAGAGCCTCACATAGCAGACCTGATCCAGAGCCAACCCAGCCTGCTCTCCCTGACGATCTTTTGGAGCCGTTATTTACCCAGACCAGGTGAGTTTTAAGCTGCAATGGAGCTGTTTCAGAAGTCAAATGTATGCAAATGAAGTGTTACTGGTATCTTAAGTAATTGCTAGAATTCTGTTTAATTTATTTTACAGCACATTGGATGATCAGGGAACCTCAATTGGGATGAACATGTACGATGACTGTTTCCCAGTCCAAAATGACTTTTCTGACCTAGAAAATTATATTTTCGATAAAGAGTCTGTGGCAGACACTCAGAGCAAAAACACAATCAACACAGGCCTTATTTCTCCACCAATCCTGGACACCCATGCCTTGGAAAATTTGAAATGCAGCTTGCAGAATACAGCCTCACAGGTGAGACCTGATCCAGAACCAAGCCTACCTTCTTTCCCTGATCTACTGTCCTGCATGCCTGAGCCATCATTCAGCCAGAGCAGGTGAGTTATTAGCTGCACTGGAATTGTTTCAAAAGTCAAATGGGTACAAATGAAGTTTTACTCTCAATTAAATGCCAGAATTCTGTTTAATTCTTTTCTTAGCACCTTGGATAAACAGGAAAACTCAATTGGGTTTGATCCATATAATTACTCTTTTCCGGGACACGATGACTTTTCAGCCCTAGAAGATTATCTTTTCAGTCAAGAGTCTGTGGCAGACAGCAAAGACACCCACAGCAAAGACACTAACAGCTGAAGCACCCACATCAGCACAGGCCTTAATTCTCCAGACCGATGTCTTGGAAAATTATTTGGATGAATCAGGCGGGATGGGCCTGGATGATGACTTTTCCCTGATCTATGATGACTTTTCTGCACTGGACTTCACATCCAGATGCTCACATCAGCAACTCCCACCACAGCACAGGAATTAATTCTCCACCAATTAACACCCTGTCTCCTTTAATTGTTTATTCACAAATATTTATAAATCCTGAATGTGGGATTATCGAAACCCTTGTGCACATATAATGACTACACTCTAGCAATATTTTACATATTAATTGAAAATGCTGTACTTACTGTTTTGAGCTAGTTCATCTTAACTTGTTGCACTTTACTACTATTAAATTAATATATTGATACTAGAGGTTACCCCCACCTTCTCCAGAACACCCCATGTTCTGGAGATGACCTGGTGATAATATATCATCATATCAATTAAAGATACATTGTTACCTCACAGTATGAAATAAAAGTTGAATATGACCCTGCCTGATAACCTACCTACTGTTACATTCGTTCCACTCGCATGCAGATACTGATGTCTGTGTGCTACCTTTACTTGTGTATGGACTGTGTGGTCCAACTTGCTGCCACTGTTGCTCCAATGTTTCGGCGTTACTTCTGCCTCAAACGTGCCTGTCGTATTCATTAATAAGTGAGGTGACTTTTCACTTAAAAACTTATGGCACTGCCTGCTGTTACAATTGTGAAGAACGCCTGTGGCACGCTCACATTATGACATAAAAAAGTTGATGATGAGTTGATGAGGCGCCAGGATGTTGGTGGGCTATATTAGTTAGCAAGTGTCCCTGTAACAATTTGTCCCTGACATTGATGTACTTGAAGCAAGCATAAGTATTTGATCGACTTTGACAAAGGCTAAATTGTGATGGCTAGATGACTCGATCAGAGCAACTCCAAAAATGTAGCTTTAATTTGAATTTCCCAGTCTTCATTGGTCAGGACCTGCTAAAAATGGTCCAAGGAAGGGGTATTAGGTTCAACCATTCACTTTATTACAAAATTTGATAAATGACATTCTTAAATGATCCATCTCATTTGTTATTAAGAAACAACCTTCCTGGAAAATCATACTAATGTTATAATGAAATTCCAGTCAGACAACCCATGTTGACCAGCAGCAGCATGTCCTCCCATAAAGGACATAAACACCCAGGTTTATCATAGAAAGTATCCATGTTTAAAGTTTCATTAAAGTTTCCTTTATTAAATCAGTCTCCTAATATGTGTACAAACTGCCTGGTTGCTTTACTGAGGAGCCCTTATGCCTCATCTTCTAATGAGTCTCTCTTTTAGTTATGCTGTCACGGTTGGTCCTTTCGAAATCTCTTCACACAGGTCCCCTCTGCCCAACCGACCTCTCTGACTCATTCTGGTGACCCGCTTCTTGTTGACCAAGAAGATGATCTTGGACCCGTCCGCTGCAGGCAGTTTTTCTCTGATGGCTTGTGACTGCAGTCAATAGTTCAGGAATGAAATTCCCAAAAACATTTTTGTATCTGAGCCTTCAATAACAAAAGTGGACACATTAACTTAAAATCTTTCCTGCAGAGCAAGTGTGTACAGTATGAGCATGTGCCATGCCCGGGCCCAGACGAAGGCAAATTCCAACCTGTCTGCTAATTTACATGAGTTTTTGAGCATGTTACAATCCCCCAAAAAGGTGGAAAAAAATAATAATCCTTCAAAAAATAAGAGGGTTCTGCTCACCCTACAGTATAGTGCTTGGGCCCTAGTGAGTGGTGAAGTGCGTACATACAGATGCAGTATGTTGTATGGTAGGAATTTTGTTATTTAAACTACACAGATTAAATAAACCAACTTCAATAAAAGGAAGAAAAGTACAGAAGAACACAAGAAAAGTACACTTGGTTTTCTTTTGGTATCAGTTTTTTTTTAGAACTGCACAGCCATAAATTAGAGAAGAGTTTTTTTTCCAGTACTAATTATGGTCTGCACATTTGTCTCAGCCAATATTTCCCTACAATACATAATGATAATAAAATAAATCAACATTCAAATGTCAGACAAAGTTAATTCAATTCAATTCAATTTTATTTATATAGCGCTTTTAACAACGGTCATTGTCTCAAAGCAGCTTCACAAAAATGAAAAAAAAAAATTTAGAAAAGAAAATACAGTTTCTTAAGTTACAGGTTACATACCAGCTGGAGCATTAAACAAGTGAGTTCAATGTTAAGTATGTAATGGTAAGTTGTCAGTTCTAAAGATATAACAGCTTGTTAGGTTTAGCATCAAAGTTTAAAATCCGCGCTCTCACACCACGGCTGGTTGGGTAATCAGGAACCGCCCCCCGCCACCATGCGGATGCCCCGCCCCCCAAAGATGACGCGAGGCCGACCGTAGCTTCGTGTACTCGTTGCCTTAGTAACGGGGTTTTGCCGTTAGCTGGATTGAGCAGGCTGTTGTTTTTTTTTTGCTTTTTAATAAAAGTACGGTAAGTTAGTTTATTAGATACCTTCCCGTTTTCCCTTACGCGAATCATTAAGCAGCAGTGATGGACTCAATGCTTTTGCACGGAGAGGCTGAAGGTTATGTGCAGGGTTTGGAAAGACTAGCACTGCGTGACATTGGGAGTCCCAGGTGAGCTTTAGGAGCGCCGCTGGTTCTAACTGTTTACCGCTCAGCAACTGCTGGGTCTGTAATATCTCTGTGTCTGTGTTTAACCTCTTGCTGTGAGTTGAAGTTTGTTTCTGAACAGTGAATATGTTTGTTTTGCAGTTATGTGTTTAATCATTCCATCAAACATCCTCTAGGACAAGGAAGCTCAAACTTTTGATGTTCTGCGGCATCAGTACAGGCATATATATTATAAACGTGATTTTAATCTGTACAACAAAGTTTTGTCAGTTTTTACACCAACAGCTTTCCACTTACAGAACTATTTTTAAGTGAATTAGCCCGTATTTTAACCCATTTAATTTAACTACACAGCCAATCAGGCTAATAACTATATGAGCTCAATAATACAGTAAATAGATCAAATTTGATAATGGTTTGAGATTGGCATCGCTGTACCTCATCAAACAACATAAGGCTAATGAAGGAAGTACAGCCACACCATTTTACTATTTCTAGATTTCTAATAAGGCGGCGACGGTGGCTTAGTGTAGCACTGTCGCCTTGCACCTCCAGGGTCCGGGTTCAATTCCTGGCCAGGATCGATTCCCGCCTCCGAGTGCATGAAGTTTGCATGTTCTCCCTGTGCTTGTTGGGTTTCCTCCGGGTACTTTGGTTTCCTCCCACAGTTCAAAGACATGCAGATTAAGCTAATTGGTGTTCCCAAATTCTCTGTAGTGTGTGAGTAAGTGTTTTTATGTGTGTGTGCCCTGCGATGGATTGGCACCCTGTCCAGGGTGTACCTTACCTTGTGCCCTAAGTTTCCTGGGATAGACTCCAGGCCCGACTCTGTACACAGGATTAAGCAGTATAGACGATGCCGATGATAGATTTCCAATTAAATTTATAAGTAAGTAAGGTAAATTTGGTAGTGCTGGTCACTTTAAATATGTTCTTATCCTGATATTAAGTGATTAAGGAAAATAGGTAATAGATAAATCATTAACTGGAGTGATGGATGGCATTGGTGGTAGGGTTCTCGCCTGCCATACAGAAGGCCTGGGTTGAATTCCCACCCAGTGCCCAAACCACTGGATGCAGTGCTGTTCCCAAGCCTGGATAAATAAGGGAGAGTTGCATCAGGAAGGGCATACAGCATAAAACCTGTGGCAAGTGGTATGTGCAGATGGTCCGCAGTGGTGACCCCTTGACAAGTGCAGCTGAAAGACTAACAACGATAACTAGAGTGAAATAAATCTAGACAATAAATGACCAATCGAAGAATAATCTCTCTCTTTCTCTCATGTCTCCTACAACATTGTAGGATTTTTTTAATTCTTTAAAAATCCTACACAATGTGATTTTCTGGATTTTTTTTCTTATTTTGTCTCTCAACTATGATACATAGTTGAGGTATACCTATGATGAAAATTACAGGCCTCTCTCATCTTTTTAAGTGGGAGAACTTGCACAAGAAGTCATATTGTAAAAAGAATATTTTTTGCAATGTAGCTAGTTATATTCTACACACATTCTTTCCAACAGGTGGTTTCGGCAGCATGAATACATTGAGAAACTCAATATGCAAGCTATTCTTCATGCCAGTGCTAATCAAGAGGAGTTTATCAAAGACATTTTTGTGTCACTTGGAAAGGTAACACAAGTGGAGTGGTTCTGAATCTCTGTGTTGTTTACAGTTAGAGGGTAATGTTTAATATGAATATGAAAATTCTGATGAATGATATATGAAGAGTGTGTTTTGTGCAGATTCCCACACTGATTCATGAAATGATAATAGTTGAAATCTGGAAGCACAAAGTGTTTCCTATCCTTTGCAAGCTTCAGGACTTCAGCCCAAAGAGCACCTTCCCACTGTACATGGTGGTATGTGCTCATTTCCTAATGTTTGAAATTAATAGTTAACATTAAAAGTAATAACTAAATTACATATATTTATTTCTATATTCTCAGATTCACCATGAAGCTACACTCATAAATCTTTTGGAGACAATCTTATACCATAAAGTAAGGATAATTAATTTTTTTATTTTTTGTCATTCTGTCAGACTTTGTTTGTATTTTATTTTATTTTCCAGGATATCTTCCAGCCACATCTATTTAATACATACGATCTAAAAAACCTATAACATATTAGATCAAAGTGAATAAGATGTATAAATGATATAAATAAATGAATAAATAACTTCACAAAGATCTAAGTAACAGTAAAATGTTCAAAGAATTTTGGCAACTCATACAGTGCCCACAATTGTTGGCACCCCTTGTAAAGATTATTAAGTAAAATGCAACTATTGGTGGAGTAGCTTCATCTTCCACTGACAATATGAGGGGGAAAAAAATCAGCCTATAAATGAAATAAATTTATTTACAGAAATAAAATTAAAAAATCATAAAAAATATTATTTTTAATACAAACCGGATTCCAAAAAAGTTGGGACACTATACAAATCGTGAATAAAAACTGAATGCAATGATGTGGA
>JAOVVB010000016.1:13880568-13890794 GCA_028570985.1 Heterobranchus longifilis | reverse complement strand
GTGCCATTTGCTTAGAACAAATTCCACTAGAAAAACAACCATGCCTTAACACCAAATGCATCACCTCCGTAAAGTAATTTACCGCTGCTGCGGAGCTTCACTACTGCAATAACTTCTGATCATTATAATGCTCTGATGGTGAGCTATTAGCACGCTTTCCTAAGGTGGACTCATTACTCAAGTATGTGAGGTGGTTATGCTAAGATCCTCTGACCTCTGCAACTTATTATGTTGTGGCATTGTTATTCACTCCTCTACTCTGCATTCCAATGCATTAGAGCTGCTTGCTCTTCCCCTTCTAAGAAGGAGAGGAACTGATTATTCTGCCTCTTCCTGTTCCTGCTAAGCAGCTTAAGCTTTTTCTTCCCTATGGTTTTTGTTGTTGACTTCATTGTACTTCTTTATCCTGTAAGACCGACTTCATACATTGCTACTGCGAGCATGCTGTAGATAGAGCAAGGATCTGTAGGTGCCAGTCAAAGATGCACAAGTTCTAAACAGTTTGGGCAATGTTCATATCGGTGATAAGATAAGATAAGATAAACGTTTATTGTTCCACCAATGGAGAAATTCACATAGTTATAAAAGCAATAGAGAAAAAGGAAAAAAGTTATAAGTTTTTGTTTAAACTATAGACTCTAAACAATAAATAAGAAACCGAGATCAGGGCTGATTGTACAGCCCTACAGCAGAAGGAAGGAATGACCTGAGGTAATGCTCCGTCACGCACCTTGGACAAAAAAAATGCTGCTTCCTGCAAAGTGACCAATAAGCCATATGCATATTCTAATGACATAGTCTAACAGAGAAGTAATAGCAAACACTAAAGGATTTAATACAAACAAACTTAGTCTTATTAGCAAAAAAATGATTAGGGATTGTATTTGAATCCATTTACTCAACTCATCAGCAAACTGTAAATGGGATTGAGGACAATAAAGAGTATAAAAGCAGGAGTGTTTTTGGACTACTATTCCACCTGTTTTCAAGGAAAAGCCCAGACGGTCTGGAATGTAAATGGCCCAAATAAACATCCTCTACTCCACAAGTATGCAATGCAGCCTATGTAAAGAAACTGTATCCACTTTACAGATCAAACTCCATGGTGATTCTGCTTTGTCTCCCTCTGAAGGTAATCTGCAGAAGTACAAGGGTGGGAAATAGAGAGACATCCCTGCAGGGGACCAGCTAAAAATGACCAAACTGGAAGGACAAGTGTGGATTGCTTTGCTGAATCTTCTGCTAAAAGCAGACTTCAACATGAAATATGATTTCAGCAACTTTAAAAAGCAAACAAGCAAACAAACCAAAATAGCTCTTAAAGGTACAGCATAGCAGCACTTAAGCACTAGGGTTGTGCAAAATTGCACCAAATTGTGTTAATTCAAGGAATGGTGGAAGAGTGCCATGCAGAAGTATCTAATCAAACTGCTATTCACCGATGATATCCACAGCACATTTAACAACATGTGCTTATATATTACTATATCATATAAAACTGTTTTGAACTGTTAGGTGAAAGTAAATGTGATAGAAGTGATATCTTCTTGTCCTACAGAAAATAACTAGCCTTATCATCAACATTCATCAGGATGTGATGTCTGTATGTCGTTCTCATCCTGTGCCAAGTCATTGTCTAATGAAGTCTTATCTGATCTTTCTTTATGCTGATAAGTAGAACACTATGCACAGTCCTGAGTACATATTTTTAGCACAGTTTCCCCTCATTTTCCTGTTGTCTTATTTTTACCTCTTGATATTTTATTCTTAGTCCAGTCTATCTTTAAGGATTATTCTACAGTGCAGCAGCTAATACTTGAATACTACATTAAAACACACCATAAAAACTTATTTTAGTTAATTTATATTTTATACTAATCATTGATTCTTCTCTCTCTCTGTGTGTGTGTGTGTGTGTGTGTGTGTGTGTGTGTGTGTTTGTAGCTGAGTGGATTTTTGACAGGGTTTGTTATTGATCAGCTGTCAAATCTTGCTGATCTTCAGTGTTTTCTCTGCCACTTAGCTGTTACAGACCCTGCACCCCCAAGAAAAAAACTCATCTTTGAGCAGGTAGCATATACACACACTGTGTTATGTTTCAGCAGTTATGTCCACAAGATTAAATGTATCTGACAGAGATGTTTACATTTTAACTACAATAAATAAACCACATACTTCTATCTACCAGAGATCTGGAATTAGATTTTCTCTGAGAATTCTGAGAAATGGAAGGCCATAGCTACCCATCTGAGAGTGAGCTGAGAGAACAAGCAAACAGAAAATTTTCTAGTTTTGTATTGCAGTTTCTTTCCACTTTGAGGTATTTCTCAATTCTGTGTATGCATCTGTTTGTGTGTGTTCATCAGGCTGGCAGAGACTTACAATCTTGATGTGATGGAGTGTCTTATCCCAGATAAACCAAAGTGTGGGGGAGTGGGGGCCACGCGTTACTCCCGCTTCCAGGGAGAGTGGTACTGCAACAGTTGTCATACATCATTTCAATATACTATGAAGTGAAAGGATTATTGCTTTAAAACAGTACCTCATTTTTCATTGTAATAGACAGGGTGACCTCAATTCTGGAACCATAGACAAAATTGCTATTTGTAAGTATAAATCACAGCATATGCTCAAACAGCACTTGTGTATATACCAAATACAAGAATGTTGAACATTGTTGCATGCTGTTACATGCAAAGGTTATTTTTAGTAGAATAATGTTTGGGGGCTGATTCTGATAGACTACTGACTTAAAATGACCACTGAGAATAAACGTTGAATGTTGTCAGGTCTGCTTCTGCTTGATCTTCTATTGTTAGTTTCACAGGCAAATGAACTAAATGGAAATTATAATGAAAAGTATTTAATTCATGGTTTGATTCCCGCCTCAGGTTTGTATGCATGTTCTCCCCATACTTGTTGGGTTTCCTCTGGGTACTCTGCTTTCCTTCCAAAGTCAGAAGGTTAGGCTAATTGGTGTTCTCAAATTGCTTGTAGTGTGTGAATGAGCGTGTGTATGTGTGTACCATATATTGGCACCCTATCCAGTGTGTACCCCGCTTTGTGCCATAAGTTTCCTGGGATTGGCCCCCCATGACTCTTTGTACAGTAAAAAGCGGTATAGATGGTGAGTGAGTATTTAATTCATATTAGGAAAAATGCTTATGCATTCAGAATTTTGGCCACTCTGTATATTATTATAAATGATGCATTTGTGTTAAATGCTTTTATAAATCTATGCCATTATTCACCATCCAGAGTTGTGAAAACGCTACACTTGAGTTAACTGTAGACTTCAATGTAATGAAGAAATGGGTTCCTTAACAGAAAATGTCAAATGCACAAACTCACATGGCAGATGATTGCAGAAGCCACAAGAGAGAAACTACAGAAAGAGCTGAACATCAAGACCTGAGGGACTCCACTGCTTACTCGTAGGAAAGAGGCAGAGACTTCATTTTCAGTTTGACTAAGATCAGAAGAACAAATGGTTGGTTATAAATGACATTGTCTGAATGACTTACAGTTGCTGTGGTATTGATGGAAATTGAGGAAGAGGAGGAGCTATGCTTTATTGTACTACAGCAAGCCTGCGGGAGCTTAAATTGAACTTGAGTTTTTTTCAGTTTTTCATGTTGTAGATATGATCAACCATTTTTGTATCTTGTTTGTATGTTACTGATTTAACATATTTTACAGGTACAGTTAGTGTTGAGTTTCCTGAGTATATTTCCTCACTGTGAATGATGTAATATTAGAAAGTTTCAGCTGTATGCTAATATTATGCAAAGACTTAAACGTAGAGAGCGAGCGAGAGAGAGAGAGATAGAGAGATACACACTTCTAATAGTGACTGAGGGGAGAAGGGGTCCCAGCAAAAGACCCGAGGAGGAGCGACTGAAAATCATAACACAATCTCAGGAAGTTCTCGAGAATTCATTCCGCTGTTGCGTTACACTGTGTTGAGTGAGGAAGAGGCTTTTTATTTGCAGATGTGGCAGCGGTTTCCACCGCACTGGATTAAACACAACGCAGCCCCGAGACGGAGAAGACTGTGAGATGGAAACTCGTCAAGACGCCTGGGCGTGTTCACACGCAACTCTTTTTTGCAGCAGTTAAAGAGATGGCAGCAAGCTCTCCTGTTTTCACTGTACAGTTATTTACCTCTACAGGACTCCGAATGTGATGTACAGCCTCTGCTTTTTATTATTATTATTATTATTTTTTTTTTCGGATACTGGATAAACTCGGAGCCACGTTTCCTGAAACCGAGCGGTACTTGTAATCAGTTGAAATGCAGCCCTCAGTCTTTTCGCATAGGCAGGCCACAAACTCACGCTTTACGTATGTGTGAACCTCAAGTCTGCATTTATTGTATCACTCCCTATTGAATTCTGTAGTCTGACATGCGACCCTCTGGATTCCCTTTTGTCTCTACGCCAAGGGTAAGATTCTCAGTTTCCTTTAAGTCTCTGTTAACATGAAACTCAGTATCAGTTGCTGGATAACTCAAACTAGCTAGACTTGTCCACTCAGACAGCTTAAGAAAGAAGTTTTAATCAGATCAGACAGTAAGCGAAATATGATTGGTATGTTGCTTTTATGCTTTGTTTTTTTTATTTTATTTCCAGAAGCACAGACTGAATCCTGAAGAACCAGACAGACCTTCCCTCTCTCTAGCTGTGAAACAATGAAATTCCTTACACATTTTATTCAGACATTTGTCTCCAATTGGACTGGATATAAATTGCCCACGGTTGACTCCAAATCAGATGGTATACTATGACCTGAAGACTCAGAAGTTAGTTCATCTCAACACAGGTGGATAATAAAGCTGTGAAGAACATCATGTCATTCGGGGAATTGATCGAACTTGAGGAGCTTGAGGAGCGGATTGAGCTTGCCGATTCTTTACCACCACGGACACCTCGCTTAGAGAGGGTCAATGCCTTGAGAATAAGCCCAGGAAAATTCCCAGAGCTTTGGAACCGTGTGCGGATTATCCGGCTCCTGGGAGACACGTTCAAGGACCCACAACTGGTTGAGGAGACAGGAGAAGGCCATGACTTCCATCCCTGCAGCCACGCTCAACCCACCTGGTGTGACCTGTGTGGCGACTTCATCTGGGGGGTGTACAAACAAAGCCTGCGTTGTGCCAGTGAGTGTTGGTCTCTTTCACAGATGAGATTGTGTGTAATAGTCTGTTGTGTGTGTGTCTGCCATTAATAAAAAAATCTATAGTCTTATAAGGGACACTATATAAGGCAGGCAAGCTCTAATTTGTGCTCCTAGGCTGTGTTCCAATCAGGTAGTAGTTCCCTGAAAAGGTGACTGTACATGATCATGTTAAGTACAACACCGAATTGTAGGGAGCACTACTGCTCATTTCAATGGCAATGGTAACCGATGAAAAAAAGTGAACGATGGTCCATCAGTTTATCACACCAGAAGTAGACAAGCAAAAATTACCCATAGGTCCTCACTGCAGGAAAAAGGGGCCTGGCATCAATTTCATACACAATTAGTATCAAGGACAACATAATATTCATATTACATACTGTATATTGTATATTTAATCAACAATTTATTAAAAGAGCATATTCTATTTATTCGTAAATAATATGCACAATTTTCTTTAACATTTACACTGAACATATTGTAAATTAATAAATTTATCAAATTCTATACATTTCAATAGTATATAGTGGTATCAGTGGTTGTAGCATCAGTTCTTGTTTTTATATATTCAATAAATTACTTCATTAATGTGAAATTGCCAAGATGCTTACATTACCATGGTAATATATGAAAGAAGTGATGTCTGCATTGGTGATGTTGCAGGGTGCTCCGAGTGGAGGGATTTTGTTGAAGGAATTTCCCTTACCTGACATTCTTTCCCAGGGAGTAGGGAGTAAATTACACTCTGGAATGGGAACTGTAGCTGCATAACTTTTATTATTACCACGGAATTTACTGATTTGACTTTAAAAATGATATAATAAAGACTTATCAATAATAACTAAATAATGGGGTAATGGGAATGGGTTAAACCTAGTGAAGGTATGTTATGTAAGTATGCACTGATCATCTATTACATTAACAACACTGACAGGTGAAGTGAATAACATTGATTATCTTGTTAGAGTAGTACCTGTGGGCTAGCATCAAGTGAGAAGTGGGTCTTGAATTTGATGTGGTGGAGGCAGGAAAAATGGGCAATTGTAAGGATCTGAGTGACTCTGGCATGGACTAAATTGTGATGGCTAAATGGCTGAAAAAGATAAACTCCAAAATAGTTTTGTGGGGTGTTCCTACTGACAGTGGTACAAGGAAGGACAACTGGGAAACTCATGGCAGGGTCATGGGGCATAAGTCATATGGGGACATATGGGGAAGGAAGAATGTCTAGACCAATCCCACAGAAGAGCTACTAAAGCATAAATTGCTGAAAGAACATTAATGCTGGTTCTGATAGAAAGTTGTCAAATCACCCGATGCATCACACCTTGCTGTGAATAGGGCTGCATAGCTGCAGAAGAAAGCACCCAGAGTGGGCATTTAACCCTCCAAACTGGAGCACAGAGCAATGGAAGAAAGTGGCCGTTTTCTTTTACAACATATTGACGGCTGGTTTAGTGTGCATTGCTTACCTGAGGAAGATATGGCACCAGGATGCACTATGGGAAGAAGACAAGCCAGCAGAGGTAATGTTCTGGACAATGTTCTTCTGGGAAACATTGGGTCGTGCCGTTCATGTGGATGTTACTTTGACACTTACTACCTACAGTACCTAAACATTGTTGTAGACCAACTACACCACTTCATGGCAACAGTATTATCTAACAACAGTGAGCTCTTTTATCAGGATAATGTGCTCCACCACACTGAAAAAATCATTAAGGAATGGTTTGAGGGGAATCACAAAGCGTTCAAGACTTTGCCAAAAGTTCCAATCCCACAGATTTTTGATATCAGTTCAATCAAAAATCTGTGGGAAGTTCTAGACAAACAATTCCAATCCATATAGACCCCACCTCGCAAACTTATAGGACTTAGTAGATCTGCTGCACATCTTGTGAAGTCCATGCCTTGACAAGTCAGATCTGTTATGATAGCATAAAGGGGACATGCGCGAAATTAGGCTCATGTTTTTTATGTTATGGCTGATCGATATATGTTCAAATATGGTTCAATTATTGATTTGTGAAACAACATGCATTTAAAATTTAACAATAACAATTTTCCCTTATGATGTAAAAAGGTAATTTGACATAGTTATACAGACAACATTAGGCTGTACTGCTGAAGGAGTGCCACTACACTAGTAAAGCAGGTAGTGGCGCCACCTCTCAGTTCCAGGATCTGCAACTTGGGTGGAGTTTTGCCTATTCTGTGTGTCCATATGAGTCTCCTCTGGATTCTCTAGTTACATTCAGATTCCTGAAAACATACCAAAAATTAGATTGGCTACACTAAGTTGTCCTGAGGTGTGAACAAAGGGATGTCTAGTATGTCTGTGGTATGTGCTTGCCTGAGGCTCAGTGTTATCCTGACCAGGTTAAAGGAATTAGTAAATATTGTGGGAAGTGTTTTCTGAAATTTGATTAATAACTTTAGAAATTTTTACTATAAAGTTAAACATACATTTTTAATTGGTGAATGATCCTACTGTACTACAGGCTAAGTGTGACACTCTTTACAAGTTTGTTTAAAAAATGTTTGTCACTGTAGTGCTAAAATTATATTTCATGTTATTCTCTGTGACCATGTAAAGGTTCAAATAGATATTATAAAATACCAACATTTAAACATCATTTTGATGATTGGGTTGATTCATTTAAGAACACTATTAATATCACTTATGCAACACAATGATTTATGTTTTTTTTTCATTTATTTTATGTAACTTGGAAGGAAGTTGGGGTCTGAGTCTCAGTGCCACTGAGCCACCACTGCCCCAGTACATTCAATACTAGTTTCAACAGTGGTTGACACTGAGGTTCTTAGAGACTACACTTTGCAAACAAATAAACAACAGATATTAAACCACTTTTAGAACCTCATATAAAATCACCACCATCTTATATGCTGTTTGCATTTCAGAGTCTCTCATTTGATCTTGATGAATGGTGTGTCTCTGTTATACTTAACAGTCAGGGGTGTCAATCTATCATAGGACACCACGGGCAATTTGGAAATGGCAGTTAAGAGTTCTGATACCATAATAGAGCTATTTAAAAATTATAATTATGATCATATTTTAGATATTGACCTTTTTAGATATTGACCTTTATGTATTTAGATACATAATATTGTTGTTGTTAACTGAGTATTCTGGTGTCTTTTATGAATTGTTAAATAAGATTGCTTTATTAAAACAATTAAGATTGAGACACATAGTTGAGCTCAATACATTTGCATATTTTAAACATTAAACTTTCTTTACAGAGACAAATTCCTGAAGCACTTTACATTCAATTTAAATTTTCGGAAACAATTTTACAGACTTTAATTTTAATGCTAAATTAAAACAAAATATTGACATAGACATTTGAATATTATCACATTGCCATTAGAACTTTCACTTTGGAGGAAATCTTAATGGCATGATTCCAAAATGAAAACTAATCATATATAATCAAACGTGCCCATAGTGTCTGCTTCTGTAAACAAACATATGCAGCATCCTGATATGGTCTGTTGTGGATGTTATTTATGGTTGATTGATTGCAGTCAGAATATAATCATGGTCATGCTTAGAACTGTTTGAGCTTGATAACAGAGTTCAATTATGTTCACATGTTGGAATGGAACTATACATGCGTGTGTACGTTTGAGCACAGATGTGGGTGTGGAACAAATTTGTTGTAAACCACAGAAAAGTACATATGAAATCAGCATGTTTCCTGCTGAGCAAATGCTCTTGGTTGTTTTTTTCTCCCACATGATCTTTCACCCCCATACAGTATGTGATGACTGTCTTACTGCATATCATATAGCTTTATTTTCATCTTTTTCTTTTTACACTTCCTGTCTATCACTTCTGATTTCTGATTTCACTCATGGAATTTCTGCTCTTTTCTTAAACTATACTGTTCAATTTGTTAGTCTCAACATGTGGTTTTTATTTCTTCTGCCTCTGCACTGTCTGCTCTTTTGGAGAAAACATGAAACAGCTGCCATTTCATGTAAATGCTGCACTGGCTCAGTTTTTTTTATCTGAATAGGACATTTGCACTTCTCTATTTGACTTCTGCTGGCTAAGTTGTAAATTTTGAATACTGTATGTTTTCAATGTTTGCCTATGGTTCCTTTAGGTAATGTATACATTAGGAAGGTTAACAAAAGAGGAACCTCTCATTCTAACAGTCTCATCATGGGCCAAAAATTCCCTTCTGTGGGTTTTTTATTATTCGGCCTATGCAAAGACTTGCTGTAGGATGATGGATTTTTATGACCTTTATTTCTGTGTGTGTGTGTGTGTGTGTGTGTGTGTGTGTGTGTTATATAATACACATTTTGTCTCTGTTCCTTCATAACTGCTTTACAAATTTTCAGTATAGATGAGAAATTTAATGATATTGGATTTTCTGCTCATCTTCTCTAGTTAAAAAAAAACAACAGGATTTATAATTCAATAAAGACAATTTTTTCCAGTAAAAATAAAAATGGTCATACAAAATGACTGCCGCTTTCCAGTGTGAGCAATGCATGTGCCTTGAAGAACATTTCATACACAGCAGTGCATAATACTGCATGTGATCCATACTGTATTACATATTAAAGAAATACAATTGAGTGTCAAATTTACCATTTGCTGTGTTTCTGTTTGCCAAATTTGTCAAAAGCAACAGAATCATTTAGGTCTGCAATTAATGATTATTTTAATAATCAATTAATCTGTCGATTTTTTTTTCTTCTTCTTCGATTAATCGGATAAAAACAGAAAACATTAATTTCCAATCCTTTATTCAAAAACAGAACTAAAATCTTTAGAAAGTGCACAAACATATTGCTCCTTGAGCTGTTATAATAATAATAAAATAAAATAAAAATGGACTAACACAAAAAACATTGACATGTATGCTTTACCTCTGCCAAATATGGTACCTTGGATTACGAGCATAATTCATTCCGCAAGCGGGCTGGTATTCCAAAACACTCGTAAACCAAATTAAAATTTTAAAAACACACTAACGGAATCACTGCTGTAAAGTAAAAATAAA
>JAOVVB010000016.1:13861757-13880468 GCA_028570985.1 Heterobranchus longifilis | reverse complement strand
GCGCGACACAACGAATCGATTATGAAATTTGTTGCCAACGCTTTTAGTAATCGATTTTTATCGATTCGTTGTTGCAGCCCTAGAATCATTTTAATCAAAAGAAGATCTCAATGTGTTTGTATTGGGGTGTTGAAGGGCATTTACTAACTAAAATGAAAATAATTGTATTCAGATGAGCATCATGCTGAGCCACATATTGTGTAATGTCTGCTCAGCTGATTACATGTGCTTTCAACAGGTGAAACAAATGAAACAAGGAAATAAAAACCCTAAATAAAAGATTTCATATATAAATATGTAGTCATCTGATGTGGTCAGGAATGCATCCGAGACACATTGTCATTTACAATCACAATAACAATAGGGCCAAATAGTACCACAGCCGCATGCATCCCAGACAACTTCCACAAGTGGCCTGAAGGATCAGATCACAAGATGTGTTACACTTGTGAATTGCTCTGCCTGGTAAGATGTTAATACATAGTCTGAATGGGGTCTAAGTGAGTTTACTTTTGATGTTTTCAGACTACAAGTGTCTGTTTGGAAATGCATTCATGTATCTGATCCTAGTGTTAGATGTATGCAATACAGCTAATACAGCAATACAGCACATGCTGACTGACATCATAGAAATATCAATAATGTTGACCTCATACTTTAACAGGTTGAATATTAATTATATATTGTCAAATTCAGCACTTTATACTGTGGTTATTTAATATTTGAATACTTACCTAATTTTACAGTGCTTGTATTTAAACACCCTTTTTGTGTCACCAGTGTATGCATGTTAATTGCTTGTATAGCTGAACAATCCAAAAAGAAATGGTGGTTGGATTAGAATTGGAATTAGAAACAAAATTTGCCACTTTGGTGTTGTTGAGTCTAATAACGCATAAGTTACCTTAAAGAATCAATATGAGCCACATTTTGTGATATTAGTTTTATTTATATGCTATAATTTATGCTCCTACAGTGCAGATTTGTTTTTCTTTTAAAATACACTAAAGTGCTGAGAATCTTCTTTGTTCTCTGTCACTGTTTTATTATGATAAATTATTATAAATGACAGGTCATCAGTTTTATGTTGTTTAATTGTTGCCTATACCAGGCTTGCACTTTATTTCACTTGATATGCTTCAGGTATGTTTCTCATATCTGATGACAAAACAGATATTAACTTTCTAATTCTCTCTCACCTAATTTTGTTTGCCAGACTGTAGATTCACCTGCCATTACCGCTGTAGAGCTCTCATTAAACTGAACTGTAATCAGGGTGATGCCTCTACTACTGATCAGTCCAGTGATATCCAGGACAGCATTGAAACTGACACAAATGTGGTAAGGTATATATATTTGAGGGTTGGTATTGTTTATGTTTGCCTTTTTTGTTAATTCATGAATAAACTAGTTAGTGTATTTGTATATTATTATCATGACTTTGTCTGTAGGATTAAAGTAATAGAAAAAGTACATGGTAATACATGCCACTTAATGCTGACTGATACACAGTCATGTACTGCTAATTAAAGAATTAGTTTATGCTGTCAAATCACCATAACAAATCTCTACAATTCACTGAAGAATATAATATTCATGAGCAAAATTTTGCAGCTTCAATTTTTCATTTAATACCTAATTTATAATTTCTCCATACATAGGAGAAATTACCGCCACTTTTGAGCAAATTCACAAGATTGCAAAATCTTTTATCATAAGTGTGTGTGTTCACAAAACACACACACTCTTTACAAATCAGGTCAGGTCTTTCTACTGAGCAGGGGAAAAAATAAACCACAGATGCTTAAACAAAGTTTGGGGATGGGATTCTGTGTTTGTGATGATCCTAGAGGAGTTGGGCATAAGTAAATTGTTAGTTTAATATTTTTTCAACATTTATAATATAGCTGTTGTCTGTAGTGACTTGGTTCAAACATTTGACATGGTGAACTGTTTAAAAATACCCACAGATTCATTATATGAAATCTATTTACATTATATACTTATTATTGAAATATTGTGTCTGTTTTTTGGAGACATTGAACATGTTTAGGGTCAAGTTAACAATGTGCGTGAAAGGTGCATAAAATTTAAGTTATATATGACATTTATATTTAATCCTTTCAATTTATATGACCAGTCAAATAGGCCAGTAACAATAAAAACTTTCTTGAATCTTGAAGAGAGTTTTTTATTACTAAGAGAACCGAGAACCCTTGTCTGCTTTGAGAATCAACTGTATGCAACACACCCAACTTCCCCCGCCCAAAAATAAAATCTTTAAAATTAGCATAATTCCGTGGGATAAAAACTGGCATGGCAACGTGTCAGAAACTGGGGTTGTGGTTTAATTCCAAAATAACCCTTTATACCCAACTGAAGGGCACTAGTCACGTAACCACTCTCGTGGATAAGTAGTGCACTATATAGACAACATGGAGCGGTTTGAGATTGAGGGTAAGCATGGCGCATTCTAATGTCGTCATCGTCGAGTTGGAACTTCCTGCGTAGAGCCAATCACGACACTCTTTGGCCTTGCTTGTATATTTTCCAATTTTAACGTCCAGGGCGGAGCATTTCCGGTGTAAGGCAAGAGCAACGTGGGATAGTACTTCATCGACGCCTGATACATCGAGACAGATAGCAGATTTTTGAAGTAGGAGCTACGTGTTTTAGAATACATTTTATTAATTTGGATAGGAAACCACACAGCGTTGAGTCGGTTTACGCATAGGGCATTTCCCGAAGTAAAAAAGCAGTTTATTGGCAACTTTGAAGCACTCGAAAAACTTTTTTTCGCGATGAGTGGAGTTAGTTGTGCCGACCAGACCCCGTCTTTTGAGAAGACCTGGGGTAGCTCGACGAGCAGCGGCTACTGCAGCGAGGAGGACTCCGACTCGGAGCTCGAGCAGTATTTCACCGCGCGCACCTCCTTCTTTCGCAAACCCCAGAAGGAGAAGGAGAAGCTGAGCGAGAAGGTGAGCTTGTGTAAAGTCCACACACCCTCAGTACGGCTTAGTGCACCGAGGGGTTCGTTAGTTCATCTAACTAGCATTTTGTTACATTGTTGAAAAAGTTCTAGATGTCGAAACATCAAAAGTAACATGTCCGCGTGTCTCTTCTAACCCTACCTGTGCCCTTCACGTCCGACTATACTTGTGTAGGAATACATTATAATTGTAGGCGAGTACATTTACCCCTTATAATGCTTTTAAAAGAATTTTGATTAAAAAAAAAATACAATATGTTTATAGTAGAAAGGGTGAACTGCAGCCAGTATCTTCCGTTATCTGTAATCTGATTTGTGTGTGTGTGTGTGTGTGTGTGTGTGTTTTGTGAACACACATTGAGTCATCTCTCTCACTTATGGTCAAAGATTTTGGAATCTTGTGAATTTGCAAAAAAAAAAAAAAAAAAGTGTTAATTTATTCTGTGTGTGGAGAACTTTTGGACACCCTGTATTTGTCTAACAAATAGCTTTATGAAAACTTTGGTAACAGGGCAGAACAGGAAGGCCTCCAGACATGTTGTAGGGAGGGGTGGGAGAGAGGAAAGAAGAAATGAAAAGATTTGTATGATTCATAAGAAAAGCCGGCACAACCACTTACTACGTCATGCAATGACACATTGACAGTGATCATTTTGAAACCACATTCTATTCAATGTGACCAAAAATTCAGTTATTGGAAGTACATAAATTTCCTATTTATTGCATTTGTTAATAGGGCAAATTTAAATACACAAAACATGAAATCACATGACCCAGTCCCTCTCGATAGTATTTTTCTGATAAGACGGTTTCTCATCAATGCCACCTTTTATTATTTTATGTTCTGCACTTATGTTTTTATTTATTTATTTAGTTTCAATATCACTTGTCCTCTACATGGTTATGTGGTCCCAGAGCCTATCCCCGGGAATTCACTGTGGGGGATCGCAGTGTACACAAACGCACAGCCAGTCATACACTACAGGCAATATTATGCATATCAACCTTCAATGTGTCTTTCGATCATTGAGGAAAAGCAGGGAGAGCATGCAAACTCCATGCACACAGACCGCAGGCATGATTTAAACCCACACCCTGGAGTTTCAAGGCACAATGCTAACCACTCGACCATCCGTACTCCGAGCAATCACTTTAGCTTTCCAGATATTGATCTAATATCAAATCTCATAATTATATTTTGGCAGTCTATTACTTAGAAAAACCTTTAGGACATAGTGAATTTTGAGCAATTGGATAAGAAGTTGTACATTTTATCAGTCAAATGCTGGCCTTTTGGGATCAATAGAAGTCTTTCATCTTGGTTCAGTGAGGTTTTAAATCACTGTCAGTAGTGCAAAGTGAACAAATTAAACCAATCCATTAGGGTGAATTGCCTCTCATTTTAAAGTTTGCTTTTTAATTTGAGTCTCTTTGATTTAAGGTCTCTAGTACATGTTTAGAACTCTAAATCTATTTTCATATGCATAAAAACACTTGTTAGCTTAAGAATATATTGCATGTGGAGTACAATAACTTGTTTCTGATAAAATCAGCTATATTAGTATGATAATCCACATACAGGAAGGATGATGACACTGTTGAAAAATGACGCCATGTGACACCCACATGAGAGCAAGTCACACAAAAGAAGCTTTCTTTCCATGGTCTGAGGCTAGAGGGGGAGAGACTATTTTTTGCTCTAACCGGATACAGGAATTCCAGTTTTAAAACAAAACATGCATGACTGACTTCTGAAACCATGAACCCTGTTCATTCTCTTGAGTAATGGGATAGACTAAAGTTTGTGATTGGCTGGTGGTGACATCATGCCTTTGCCCGGTTCACCAGGAAGTGTTCAGAGGCTGATGCAATGTTTTAACAACTGGCCTCCTTTTACTCAATTCAAAGTGGAATCATAACGTTTAGTACAATTTAAACTTTATAGGTAACACTTAATATTTTATGTATAAGTAGTGCATATTTAAAATCTACATACATTGGACAGGAGTCACAAAAATAGATCTAAAAATGTTTATTTTATATATTTATAGTCAGTTTTGGGTCATTTTTGGAGAAATCCCCAAAAATCTCATGACTCGTGGTAGGGTGTTTTTAGATGGGACTTTTTATCGGAAGTGAAAAGGCATACTGTATTGAATCTAAGAAAGAAATGGGATAGTCAAAGATTCTTCTGTGTCTTTGTGTGAAGAGAGAGGAATGGACTGTAAGAGGAACTAATTGTTAGTCGGTTGTCCCCAGCTGTTCTTTCAGCTGTTTGATATGCAGCCCAAAGAGCCTGTTTCTGAATCTGTCTCTATCAGCACATTTGACTATGATGTGACTTTTCCTCTCACGGTATTGTAGCTATGTGGTTTAGAGGTCATCTGCAATGTGTAACAAAGAAGTAATGGGCTTCTCCAAGATTGTTTTTAATTAAAGAAAGAGTGACTGAACCAGATAGTTATACACTCTAAGCTGACTCATTTCATTAAACTATGAATCGTCATGAACCCACATCCGGTCAGTCATGCACAAATTTGTGACTCATGCTGTTACTCTCATGCTGCCTTAACATGCATTTCCTTTTTTTCCTAAGGTGATGACATGAATCTGCTTTTGGACAAGTTCTAGATTACTGAAATCTTTAAAATGAATCATGACGTCAATCGATGTCCTCGATAGTTTTTAGCGAAGTAAGAATTAACAGTTTTGGTAATTTCTGGCTTTTAGGATGAGGTGACTGAGAGCAAGAAACAAGAGCTATCTCATTCAGAGATTCAGCAGAAAATAAAGGAGTATAATGCTCAGATAAACAGCAACCTCTTTATGTCTGTGGTAAGGTTTCCAATTCACAAATTTGCACTCATTACCTTCAGGTTTTTTTTTATATTTATCTGTTTTTTTTAATAACCAGTCCATTCATTCATCATCTGGTCCATTATTGATTGATTGTCTTATACAGAATAAAGATGGCACCTACAATGGCTTCATCAAAGTTCATCTGAAACTGGTACGGCCTGTGTCTGTTCCACCACCACGGAAGGGTGCTACGTCCCAGGGGCCAGCCAATGGGAAGAAAGGGGGAGCAGTGAAAAGACGCACGTCCTTCTACCTCCCAAAGGACACAGCCAAACATCTGCACATCAGCTCTCGAACTCGTGCACAGGAAGTGATTCAGGCCCTGCTCAAGAAATTTACAGTTATCGACAATCCTGCAAAGTTTGCACTGTTTGAGCGCACCGAGCGCCATGACCAGGGTATGGCCATGTTCCTTTTGAGCAAATTTTAATGCCAATAAGTTAGTGTCCATGGCTGTATTATCAAACTCTTGTACTCTTATTTAGGCTAAACATAACATTTTAATCCATTTGAAAACCTACAACTTCAAAATTTGCTTATAGTTCATTTCAGTTCAAGGTGCTTTATTGACAGAACAAATGGGCAGGGGGACAGATTCATTGCCAAAGCTTGTGTTGCAGAGTGTGCCATTAGTCATTGTCATCTACTCCAGCTGGCCATGTTGCTTAGGAAAATAGGCTGCCTGTTAGGAAGATCCAGCTTTTATTAACATTTAACTAACACACAAGCATGAATCTTTGCTTCTCATGACACAATATTTCTGAAAGAGATTGGTGTTGTCTTGGTTCGAAATTGATTATATGCTCAGCTGTTTCTCTCTATCTCTCAGTGTACCTAAGAAAGCTGTCTGACGATGAATGTCCCCTGTTCCTGCGTTTGTGTGCTGGTCCAAACGAGAAGGTGCTGAGTCTGGTACTCAAGGAAAATGAGACTGGAGAGGTCAATGTAAGGAAAACCAGCCCACACTTCCCTCACACAATTAACATGTCTGCTAATTTAGTTATATATAACATCCCGATTTCCAGTACGTGCAACATCTCGTATTTAAGTTTAGGTTCAATGTGAGTGATGCTCAGTAATTTGCTATCAAAGATCCTTTCATGTTCAAAAAAGCAAGCAAAGCAAGTTCGTCTGCAGAAACACTCAATTTAGACATAATATTTAGTTCGTTCGTTCGGCTGGCTTCATTTAAGTTGTCCCTTGAGGTTGACCTTGCTTTGTAGTGAGAGACCTGAGCACGAAATTCCATCATGTTTACATGAATTATTAATTAAATCACTTGTTTATTGCTGACTTTATTTTTTGCTCTTCTCCCAGTGGGATGCATTTTCTATGCCGGAGCTGCAGAATTTCCTGCGCATTCTGAAGCGAGAGGAAGAAGAGCATGTAAAACAGATCATGCAGCGCTACGCACTCGCTCGTGATCGCTTCCAGCAAGCTCTGGTCACTACCAACCCTGGCTGATCAATGCACTGTGCCTGTCTTAGTGACAAGTGGCCACTAGGAGGCCTCAGTCTTCTCTTTGTCCAACGATCCATATGGACTAGCATCAGTGCGATTAGTGTGTGAGAGAGAGCGAGAGAGTGCGAACGAGTGTGGAAATGCAAGTATGCAACCAGATGTGCGTACGTGGAGAGAATGAGTCGTGACTGAGAGCGAGCGAAAGCGTACTGGGGAATGGACGAGTGAAAATAGAACACCTTGTCATGAATGGTGTGTGATTTGTTCGAGTGAGTGTAGAGAGTCCTCAAGATAGAACAGTGTGTTTCTATGGAGACTGCACAGGACTCTCCTGACTTCACTGCTAGTGAAGTTTAAAATTTTCTTTTTCTTTTCTCTGTCAGCTATGAGACTATGAAGTTTTTTTCCTTTTCTGTCAAGGTCATTGAAGAATCTAGTTGTAAATTCATGTGGCCATTCTTGCTGTGTAATGTTGAAAAATGTTCCATAACTCTTCTCTCTGACTTCTTCAGTACTGCTGAGTGTTAGGGAATACCGGGGAATACCCAGTTATTAAGTTGAGCTGATGAAACCCCTTGGAAAAGTTATGAAATATTTTCAGCCTTTAAGCAACAAGACCAGTTGCCTTAACCTTCTACTTCTAGACTGTTTTTTGCCAGGATATTTTACGTTCATTTCCAGACCTTTCTTTGAACACTCTGCTCAAACAAACTGGTTCTTAACCATATTTTCATTTGTATTAACTTTCTTACCTAATTAAACTGTTATGTCATTTTATATGTCATTTATATGTATGTTCTGTCAGTCACCTGTTTGTTAGCAAATCTTTCAAGCTTGACCTTTTCTTATGTGCAGTCACTTCAGTTTCTGGACCACACCCCCTCACACAATAAATGATTTCTTTCTTTTTTTTTTATTGCCGGTGTTAATTCTGAATGAATTCTTGTTCTGATCTGATATTCATTTTACTTAAATACATTTTAAATTTTGATGTTTTATGTATGACAATGTGGTGGAACAATTTGCTCTAAGAACAGGGGCACCAGTAGAGGGCAACAGATAACCAAGCTAGGATACACACAAGCTGATGTTTTTGTTTATCCTAGGTCCTAGAATTTACTCAATTTTACTCAATATTTTATTCAATAATTTTATTCAAGAATGTACTCAATAAGTCTTTTAAGTCTTTTTTTAGTGTATAGTCATTCCCAAATGCTATACACTGATCAGCCATAACATTAAAAACCAATGACAAGTGAAGTGATTGACATTGATTACCTCATTGCAGTGGTATTGGTTGAGGGGTGGGATACATTAGACATCAAGCAGTGAATTCACAAAGTTGATTTGTTGGAAGCAGGAAAAATGGGCAAGGATCTTAGTGACTTGACAACGAATGAACTGGTATGAACGGAATTTCATACATATTTTCCCACTTTTCATGTTAATTTCCTTATTATTCTTATAAATTAGTAAAGCTGCTTTGTGACTGACAATTGTCAAAAGTGCTAAATGAATAAAATTTAATTGAATGTAATTAATGGTTCTCAGTCATGCTCCAGAGGCACACATGTCCTGCACATTTTAGTGTTTTCTCAGCTCTCAGAATGCCTGATTTAACAACTCATCCAATTAACATACTTTTGTTAATGAAGTGGGTGGGACAGCAGGGAAAAGTCAGTGCATCACAGCTTGCATATGGGCTGCATAGCTGCTGAAAGGTCAGAGTGCCCAACTTGACTCCTATCCACCACTAAAATTTACCTACAATGGGCACTTGAGCATTGGAACCATGGAGCAGTGGAAAAAGGTGGTCTGGTCTGATGAATCTTTGATTGCTAGGTACATGCGCATTGCTTACCTGGACAAGAGATGGCACCAGGATGCACTATAGAAAAGGCAAGCCAGTTGAGTGGTAGTGTGATGCTTTAGGAAATGTTCTGATTGGAATCCTTGGGGTGTGGATCTCATGTGGATGTTAAGTGGACACATGGCACCAATCTAAACATTGTTGCAGATCAAGTACAGCCATTCATGTCAATGTTACTCCAAAAAGGTCATTTTTAGCAGAAATTGTTCAGGAATTGTTTGAAAAAGAAGGTAAAAGGTATTTACCATGCATCCAAATTACCCAGATCTCAATCTGATCAAGCATTGATCTGGGATAAAGAATCTGATCTGGGATGTGCTAGACACCATGTCTGATCCACGGATGACCAACCCCAGAACTTTCAGGATTTAAAGGATCTGATGCTAATGTCCTGGTGCCTGATATTTTAGCCGACCTTCAGAGGTTTTTGTATCCATACCTTTTGGGTTCAAAGCTGTTTTGGCAGCAAAATGAGGATTAGGTGGTTTTGATGTTCTATCTGACCAGTGTGTATTGATTTACAGCAAAATCCACTTTTACTGGAGACTCCTATCTGTAGCAGTGGCTTGTAAATATATATTTTTTTATCTTGCTCTTAGGATTTAAGTGGGTTTCTACAGTATATGTGATGTGAAGTGTGTAGAAATTAAATTGCTTGATGAACCACAAAATAAACGCTCGGCAGGGTAAAGTAGCAGTAAAACATAGTAAAATATAATAAAGATATAAAATAGATTTCTCACGATGTGCTTTGGTCATAGCCTAATTTGTACATGGCTCCAGGCATGAACGAAGGTGTGTGTAGCTGCTGCGGTTCGTGGTCTCATTACAGCTAATGAAAAAAAACAGCAGGTTTGTCCGTTATCCGGTTTGGCCGCGAGCTCGCAGCAACTTTTTTTTATTCGGCGTGTGGTTGGTTTCACCGCTGGAGTGTTTAGCGTGTGTGTGTGTGTGTGTTGGGGGGCGCTGAATGCAGCAGAACACGGTGTTACTGCTGTACTCTGTTTATGTGTGTGTGTGCGCGCGCGCGCTTTGACGGTCCTGCTGCTTAACATTAGTCATCCTCATAAGCTCGAACTGCACGCGACTCGGATCAGCGACTCAGCGGCGGTTCGGTCGCGAGCGGATGCAGAAGGAGTGGAAGAAGAGACAGACGGGGACTGAGAGACTAATACACGGAGAAAGGCAGTTTTACACGGCTGTTTCGGCACCTCTGGTTTGGACAGCGCAACAGCTTTTACTTTAGTTGGCAAGGTTCAAAAGATTTGCTTCTTCTTTTTGCAAAAAAAAAAACAAATCCGACGATTCTATAAGAAAGCAAAAAAAAAAAAAAAATCAACAGACGTCCGGGTTTAAGTTGTGAACTGAAACCAGAGGAGCCACGGAGGGTAAGTGCCAAATGGGTCAACTTTGAAATCCAGCACATGCATGTGTTTAGTAGACAACAAATCTGTTATTCTGACGCCTAACGAACAACCATGCATTAGATCTCTGATTGAGGAGGATCTTAATATACCATATACTATCCAGAAACAGTGAGCATGTGAAAAGCTTTTCCTACATAGCGAGAAAAGAAAAAATATATATTTTACTGGTTAGAAATCTGCAATAAGTCTATTGTTCTGGAAGAGTTTTAAACACATGCACATTGAAATAATAACCCATCTAAATTGATGCACGGCTTGCTTTCACACCTTCATTTCCAACAGGTTTCATGCTGTATCATCCAAACAGTAGAAGACAGGTTCATAACCCTGGTCCTGGTATACCCTCTGTCCTGCTCACACCCACTTTACCTTAGGAAGGGCTTTTCATTAGTTGATTAGCTGTATTATACGTTAGAGCAGAGAAAACACTACAATGTGAAGAGCATGGGGTCCTGTGCAGTAGGAGGTGCGGTTTAAAGAGCTGTATGGATGAATCATGAGCTAAAAATCAATTACTTAATCAGGGTTTGGACTGATCTGTTTACAAATTGGAATTAGTAGGTGAGAGGACGATAGCAAAGCCCATTTTCACATAAGGATTCTCTAAAAATGTTGGGCCAGACTGAGATAAAGAGATGTTTGTGTAAGTATGAGCCAGCCAACCTATTTTCCACAGCAACAGATGCTAAAGCTTTTGGCACCCTGGAGCATATGGTCTTGATTAAAGCTTATGCTGGACGTTGAAAAATGACTTGAGGGACCTTATTTCTTTAATCCAAGTGAATAATGAATTAGAAATGTTAACACTTGTCATCCAAGAATCATAGAATTAATATAAACAAAACAAACCACAGTCAACAAATGGTAAAGTCATGTCAGAAAGTTTCTCGATCCTGAAATGTAATAAGTATGAACGTTAAACCAAAGACTAAGGCCTAGATATGCTGTAAACGAAAGCTTAAATTTATTTGTAATATTGTGTCATCTACTTAAAAAAATTATTTTGCTGAGTTGTTTCTTCATTTCCACTTTCTGACAGGTAGGAAGACCTCCTCTGAGAGGAGAGAAAGAAACAGATGGCAGAGGGAAATTAAAATGAATCATGTTTTATCTTGATGTTATATATACAAATCACACATT
Source organism: Heterobranchus longifilis (assembly GCA_028570985.1). Lineage (NCBI taxonomy): Eukaryota > Metazoa > Chordata > Actinopteri > Siluriformes > Clariidae > Heterobranchus > Heterobranchus longifilis. The sequence goes on along the minus strand of JAOVVB010000016.1, from coordinate 13,868,722 downwards.
TTGGGTGTACATAGGGCTATATTAATAATTTAGATATGCCACTATTTTTTTTAATTGCATAAGTGAATTGCTTTGTGTCCTTAACACATGCCCCATTTACAAATTTGGCATTTATTATTGATTGCTGAGTACAGCTACTGTACTCTGTCAACTCAACAGCAGCCAAAATGCTGAAAAGCATTTCACTGTTTACTACTCAATCAATTTTTTATGGGTCCACATGAGGATCGAGTATTATTTAATAAACTGAGGGCTGCTTTTGCTGGCTGGGGTGTGGTCTGCTCTGATTTGAATGCAGACTGTTACTTCTGTTTGCTTTTAGGCAAGTTAATGATAATGAGATTAGGAGCCAAGTGAGCCATACAGTTGGATGAGAAATAAATCCAATGAAATTAAATTGATTGTCTGGCAAAACTATATATCAAAACCTCTGGGTAATAGATGGGAGATTTTTATGAGCACTTGAGGGAGCAGTTCAAGAGATCAGAACTCAGTAGCTAAAACTTTTTATTCTCTTATGTCATTATGCTGTTACTTATATACAGACTAGGCCCTGGTGGCACAGTGTGACATGGAATTTTACAAGATTATCTTGCCACAGTCTTGCATATCAGTGCTAGAGAAAAGGATAAGGCTGTTTATCAGCCTCTCCTCTGGATGTAAATAGGCTATAAGAATATTATAATGCATTTCATTCATTCATTCATTCTTTCATTTGTTCATCAAATTTTCATTTTCAGTAACTACATCATCCTGGTCAGGGTCACAGTGGATCCTGAACATGTTTTTGGGTTCTAGATGGGGATGCACCCAGGTTACAGCACAAAATACACACATTAACACTCTTCATCTGACACCATTTAGCATAGCAAATAGGCATGTTCTTTGGAAGGGTAAGATATTGTGGATACTCTGAGGAAAACATATGAAAAGAACATGCAAAACTGAACACAAGACATAAGACATAAAAACTATGAAACAACAAATGAAATTATGTAGTAAGGAAAAAGTGTAAAGACCTTCTTTTGCTTTTATAACAGCTTTACACACTACTGGCATTCTCTCAGCCAGCTCATGAGGTAGACATCTGGAAAGACCTTCCAATAGAATTTTCTATAATGTTGCTAATAGTGTGAAAAGCTGTTATTAAGATAAACGGTGGCTTAAAACATGACACATACCTACTTTTGATATATTCTTGTTCTTCAATAGAGAAAATAGTAAAAATTTTGGAAAAACCATTGAATGAGTAGGTGTTTTCAAGCTTTTAAATGGTACTGTATGAACCAGTCATTCATGACATTACAACAGAAAACTTTATGTCCAATATTGTGTGGGTTCTTTTCTGCCCCTGGGACAGCACTGGTCCCTTGTGGCATGTCTCTGCAGGGCCCCTGGTGGTGTCCTGCGGTATCTGTTACCAGAACGTTGGCAGAGGATCCTTTGGGTGCCTTGTCTGGGTGGGCCTCCATGAATTGGACTTGCTTGTCCAGCGCAACCCATGGGTTCTCGGTTGGGTTAGGATGTAGGGAATGCGGAGGCAAGAGTGCTTTTTTTTGTGGCCAGCATTGACTTTTTTTTGTTTGTTGTGCTGCATTTTCTTTTCTGTGGTATTGGACAAGATGGGCTGGTCTTTGCTTCCCACAGGCATAAATGAAACTTAGGTGTTCATGATCTTGTTACCAGTTCAGACCCTTTCAAGTTTACCACATTTTGTTTGGTTACACACACATCTGCAAATGGGTGCAAATCCTTTACTCCAGTACTCAACAGTGCAAAGTGAAAACAGTGAAGTGTTTTGTTAATTTATAATAAAAAAAAAAAAAGACTGAAATATTGAATTTACATAATTATTCAGACTTTTTTGCTGAGCTCCTATTAGTGGTCCTTGGGACATAATTAAGGAAGCACACGTAATGTATGTCAATATAAGGTTTCAAAGAAGATGTATGTATGAGTCAAACAAAAGCCATGAGGTTGAGAGAATTATCTGGAGAACTGCGAGTTGGGTTGGGTATTGTTTAGATTTTTTTATGATACCGATGCCAAATCTAAAAAAAAAAAAGCCCCAAAAAATCCTGTGCGTCTTCAAATGTTTCATTATTATATGTATTTTTACACACAGTTGTTGAAAGACATTTTTTCAGTCGGGAAATAATTTTTCACGTATGGTGGCATGGAATGAGGCACTGAAATCTGCACTCTTATTTGTTTCTAGTGCCTTATTGGCACTAGGTTTGCTACCTAACCCAACCTGCGAGGCAGGATTGTGTCAAGACACAGATCTGGGGGGAGGATACAGGAAGATTTCTGAAGTGCCCAAGAGCACAGGAGACTCCATCATTCTCAAATATAAGAGATTTGGAACGACCAGCAGTCCTCCCAGATCCGGCCACCCAGGTAACCTAAGGGTCACTGTAAATGGCATCCAGAGTTCCCTTGTGGAGATTGCAGATTCTTAAAGAAGGACTATCATCACTGGAACACTCCACCAATCAGCCCTGTATAGTACAGTAGCCAGACAGAAGCCGTTCCTCACTAAAACTCTCATGATAGCCTGCTGAGAGCTTGCCAAAAGCACCTAAAGGACTCTCAAAACATGAGAAGTACAAATCCTTTGGTGTGATGAATTCCCCACACCATATGTGGAGGAAAACAGTCACTGTGCATCACCTCATTAATTCCAGCCCTACAGTCAAACAAGGTGGTGGCAGTATCATGCTGTAGGGATGTTTTCCTGCAACAGGGACTGAGAAACTAAACAGAATCGAGAGAAAATGGATGCAAAAATATATAGAGCAATCCTGAGTGAAAACATTTTCCAGCATGCTCAGGATGTCAGCCAGTTTACGTTTCAACAAGACGACGACCCGAAGCATAAGTTTCAGCTCAGTGAAAGTCCAGAGTCTGGGCAATAGAGCGTCTCTGGAGAGACCTGAAAATGTCTGTTTCCATCCAACCTGGTTGAACTTAAATGATTCTGCCAAGATGAATGGAAGAAACGCAAAAAAGAAAGGAGTGCCAAACTTAAAGCATCATTCATAAGTAGTCTTAAGGGCTGTCATTGCTCCCAAAGGAACTTTCACTAAGTACTAAGTGATTGGTCTGAAAACTTAGATAAATGGGATATTTCAGTCTTTATTTTTAATAAATTAGTAAAACACTCCAAACACTTGTTTTTTTTCTTTGTATTTGTGGAGCATTGTGTGTAGAATAATGTAAAAAGAAGGATTTGAATACAATTCTAAATGGGTATAAAACATAAATTGTGGAAAACTTGAAAATATATATAACCATTACACAAACTAACCAAGACAATAGCATTACGAGTATTCAGTGTAGTAAAGTGATTCCTTCAATATGTATTTATTTCTCTTTATGAAGCTGGGAGCTCTGACGGCTACCTCAGTAGAGAACTCCACGTCTGATCAAGTGAATCTGTAGTTATTGTTGTTCCGTTTATGTTTTTATTGTCGTATTTAACTCTAGTTTAATCAGCCTGTTATTTTTTGTTGAGAAGTACTAAAGGAGCATTCTCAGAGGTTCTCTACCTTTTATTTAAGACATACTGTTTATATGCCTCCGAATGGCGCACAGTAAAGTCCTCGCCCTATCATCTAGAGATCGCTAGTTCAATTCCCGCGGGATATTGTAGCCTCCTACAGCCTGGGGGGCCTAGAAAGAGCTGATTGGTCGAGCTCTCTCAGAGGAGGAGGGATAAGAGGCAGTCTGTGCTCTCCCATCAATCGCAGCTCTAAGCCAATCACAGGCATTTGTGAGCTCATGCAAGCAGAAGGTAACTCAGCAGTAGCCTTCATGGGGGAGTGATCTAATGACCGGGTGGGAATTGGACACGACTAAATTATTGTAATAATTTTTTTTCATTTCCATGTTGCAGGGGGTTTTGCTCCGGTTTTTGCTATGGCTTGGCTACAGGTTTTTGCTAAGCCCTGTCTTTGCATTTTAATTTGATCACAGTCTGTTTTAAGAAACGTGTTTGTGTCTGGATTGCTGATCAGAGGGTTGTGAGTTCAAACCTGTGAGTTCCTGGCACTGCTTGGCCTTTGAGCAAGTCCCATAATCTTTAAGTTCCACTGACATCATAAACTGTAACGGCTTTAGATAAATAACATCTGTCAAATGAATAAATGTACTGTTGAAACAATTGCCTCACTCACACATCTCAATCACACTTGCCCAGGTTTCAGACAATCTGCTCTCTGACCGTATTCTCATATTGTTATATTATATATATATTTTTTTTACTAATTAACCCCAAAATGAATACAATGTGTTCATATTTGTAATAAATTAAGAATCTAAATAAAAGAAATACCAGAAAACTACTGTTTCAACAGTTGCTTCGGTTACTTGGCTGACACTTATATTTTAAGCAGTATTGCAGTCTCCTGTGGCTCCGTCAGTCTCATCACTCGCACATCAGAGAGAGAAGTTCTCTCACCCGCTCCCTTTTTTACACCCCATGCTTCTAAGTCTATTTTCTTACACCGGCTTACGGAACCGAAGCATTTAAATCTATACAGTGGTTTTCGGCTTAGGAAAATAATGACTTCTACGTTTAATCATCTGGAATGAACGAATCATTGTTAATAAAATTGTGTGATATAGTAGTCAGTACAAATGAGTCAATGTGCGTCATACCTGCAGGATTTTTTTTTGGACTCTCAAGTGGTTTGTTGGTTGCTCTGATTACCACAAACAAAGATGCTTTGAAATCACTATTCTCATGAACATTTTGTCCTCACACACACACACACACACACACACACACACAAGAGCAGGGGGTGCTAGTGTTTACAGCAAAAAAATACTATTACCCTTAGTTCAACAAATAAGTCTAGATTAAAATATTAAAGAGTCTACTAGAAGAAAATAAGTTCATAAACAAAGCCGACATTGCACAGGCTCTAATATGTGCTAAAACCAGTAGCATTTCATTTAGAATCTAGGCCAGGGCATTTTCCAAATGTTGTGCTCTGCTTTGGATTTGCAATATTTAGAAGCTGTAAACTCATTTTCATTTATTCTCATTTACATGTTTTTATTGGTATTGCTAAACACAGTCTATAATATTAGACCCTCTCTGCCTTTCTACATGGTTTGGTCACGACTAGGAGTAGAGCTGAGACAGATGTTAGTTTGAGGACATAATGACATGTAGGAGAAGAGACAATCTGAGGTAGCGACAGAGTAAAGAGCAAACCCACTCACTGCCCCATGCTCCATCAGTACACAACACTCCACATGTACACACAAATGCGAGGCAAGGCAGCTTTGCCCTTATTTTAGACATGTGATATTAACTATGTTGTCTTAAAAAAAAAAACCTAATAAATGGACTTTTTGTCTGATGTGCATTCTGCATTGGCTTATTTTGGATGTTTGCTGATGGTTCATGGGTTTGTTGGTCTGTGGGTATGAACCCATTAGGCTTGACCCTGCCCATTAAGTCTGCTTCTTGTGTCATTAGATTCGGAAGGCAAACCACGGTTTGTTTGCTATTATATTCAAAACTATCTTCTCTGCAATTGTTTTTTTTGCTCAACTGCATCTTTGTGACTGATTTCAAATGCGCTTGACAAGGAAAATCACATTTTAAGAAGTCCTCTGCAATGAATGCTTAGTTACAAAGCATGACAGTGAGCAGTACATTGGCAAACAAGTGATAAAAGGGACTACACATTCCACCTAGAATGCTTTTGAAGGTCTCTGAAGATGCCGCACTGCAAAGGACGCACATTAGATAGAAATGACAGATGAAACGACTAAAAACATTTTTTTTTGTCTTTGAAAAAAGACTTTTTGTTTTGTTTCCCTTTTCACTTAAACGTATGCATTCTCGGAGCATTCATCCTACTAAGTATCTTGAATGTTTTTTTTATATATCAGTAGCCCTGTCACTCGCAGGCACATGTTTCCTCTGATGTTCATGAATTCTGCCTCAGCATGAATTCATCCTGGCGGCTACACTTTGCTGCTGAGGGCTTCAATGCACTCAGAGGAGAGCTCCAGCACTCGACTTAACTACATGAACATGCAGCCACCTTATTGACTGGTACATTGCTTAGTGACATGAATAAGAAGGAGATACTCCGTTGCCCTCTCCTACTAGTACGAAATCTCTGGACAAGTGCTGAGTCTTCTTTACTTTTATAGTGTGCACTATTCAGGTTATTCTTCATTTATCATTAATTCATACTTTTGGATTGTATGGCTGTGTTGTTTATGATTATTTATAGCAGTAGTTCTCAATCTTTTTTTCCTTGGAGCCCTCCCTGCTTGTATCTAAAAAAGCTGAGCTCCCCTCGCAACAAACACACCCCAGACCAGACCAGCCCAGCCTAGCCCATGTACACAAAGCAAAAGAATCAACTGATCTTTTTAAATAGCTTCCTATGCAAATTTGTAATTATGGTGTGATTGTGTAATTATGATCTTATTTAACATGCGCCACAACCACACAACCTCAGAGCAGGAAAAGGCTAGCACACCCCCTTTGATTTAGGGTGCCCTTTGAAGCTGGTAATGTTCAACATGTAAGCCAATCTCACAACCTAATACCTACTATGCCTCTCAACCAGTATAAATCTATTGTGTACATGGAGCATCTGAGTCCCTGTATAGCGTGAAGAGCATGTCATGGCAAGCTTCTGTGCAAGAAAGTGTGAAAGAACACACCTATCCGTAATATTGATACCAGTCCTACGCAGAGCATGATGTCCCCATCTACCTCACCTCCAACGAAGCTTCTCACACTGCCATCCATGCAATTACACTGTCCCCTTTTCACTTGCAGAAATGCAAAACACAGTAAGACACCATTAACAAAACCACTGAGCTTTATACCAAATTATGTGATTGAAAACAAATGAAATCCTCAAAGATGAAAGGGTCTTCATAGGTAAATTTAAGAACAAATATCTACATATTAGTTGTAAAAGATC
>JAOVVB010000016.1:13846004-13861657 GCA_028570985.1 Heterobranchus longifilis | reverse complement strand
GGAGCATTCAGACTTCTCATTCAAATGCAGTTCATGTTCTGATATGAGTGAGGAGTGCAATAAGTGATTTGCCAAGGGCCTTTCATTTCACAGAATTGCTTGGTGGGAGATCTTGCATCTATGCACCTCGTGCTGGTTCTAAATGAAAAATCATTCATTTCATGAGAGAACTAACCATGGTTTTTACATGCCATTGACGACTTGCATAGTTTATGCTTCTTCTTTTTGTTTCTTCAATAGCAGTGATAGAGTTAATCCCATAAATTGGACACTTCCTGAAACAGAATAATTGTGACAAAACCATAACAAAAGTTATTTCCCAGGTCTACCTGTATATACCAGTGCTAGATTTGGATTGTTCCATTCTCACCGCTTCTGGTTTCAGCATGTAGCATGCCACAGCCTGGAAGGTGTTGCCTCATTCAAACACTGCAAAAAAAATAAGGCAGCTCAAAACTTATTATAGAAAGAGGGACAGAGAGAGTGAGTGCAAGTGAGAAGAATAAAGAGGAAGGGAGAGAGGGAGCGAGAGAGTCCTTACTAGAGACATGAAGAGGTTGCTGTTTATCTGAGCAGTATCCTGATTTATCTTCTGCTGAATCTCTTCCAATGACAGCTCTAGTTTCTTGCTCTCAGCCACCTAATCCTGACAGACAAACAGGCAGACAGCAAGAGAAAGAGAGTGTGAGAGAGAGAGAAAGAGAGAAAAGCCTCCAGCATAGATTCCTGGGTTTTGATAATGAGATGTAATTATTTACTTTGAACTTTCCAATTAATAATGCAAAAGCGGCAACCTGAGGAGAAGGACACACGGCTCTCCTCAGCAATAGGTATATTAGGAAGCATGCTAATTGACTGATGGCTTGGCTAGAGAGAGTAGACTGCAGAGATATTAATGGCAGACCTCTCAACGCATCTTCAGGGTGCTCTGTGCATAAATGTGTGATTGGGATCTGCTAGAGGTACGGGGGAATTGTGGAGTGGGTAATTATCCACAGTTTCATGAATCTAAAATACACGGCAAGGAATAGTAAAACCAGAAATGCTGTTTTTATTATGTACATTGTATAAACCTTATACAAATATATTGTATAGCATATCTATCTTGTTGAATAACAAAACTAATCTTTACTGTCTTATGCAACATTGTGTTCACTATGTAGAACTATGTCGAACATTGTAGCGCTCGGCACTGTACTTTGCAACCAAATAATAAAAACAAAACAAAAAAACAATACTATCTATATATAAACAAGAAGACAGTTAGCCTTACATAATATTTAAAAAACTTCTGTTCCCGATTAAACTTCATGTATACAAAGGAAAAGTGTCATATTGAAATAAATGCATTTAGGATCAAATAATATATTATACAGTAGATACAGTTATTATAGGACCAGGAAATGTAAGCCTTCAAACATACTGCAACATTATATGTTTCTACAGGCATGCTTGGATAATAATAATAATAATAATAATAATAATAATAATAATCATTCTTCTTCTTATTATTATTACAGTATTATTATTAATTAAAATGTATTATTTGTAATTGTTGTAAGGGCGCCCTCAGGGCAATAGCACGCTTTTACTTTTCTAAGGAATCTGACTGATGGTTTTCCTAAAATTACAGTGTTTTTTTATTTTATTTGGAACTGGATTGCCATGAATTTTGCACACATCCCCATGAAACTTAAATTGTAACGTTTGGCCAAGTCTTCCAGGCGCAATGGGCGATTGAGCACCACCCGCAGGTTAGGGTTAGGGTTAAATGTAAAAGGGTTAGGGTTAGGGCTAGGGCTAGCCCTAACCCTAACCCTTTTAGATTAGGGTGCCAGGATCATTTCCGAGAACATTGATCCTAAAGAACATAGACCCCAAAGTTCAGATCGTTGATGTATTAGGGCATTATAAATACAAAATAAGGTGTATGTCAATTTATTGTCATTGTTTCCTGACATTTCACAATTTCTGTCTATAGAATGCAAGCTAATAGGCACTAATATGCAGCAGATCACAATACATAACATAACACAAAACAAATTTTACATTGATGTCATTATTAGTAAATGTGTAATGTGTGAAAAACCCCATTTTTTAAAACTGGATCACAATTATAAAACCATACTGCCGTGAAATCTTAAAACATCTGTTTTGACAAAGATAACAACATGTTATTGGAAAACCAAAAAAATAAAAAAAATTTAGAGACACTTTGATACCCTTTTAAAAAACTTACATTGTAGTGGGTTATTTTAACTAGAGGTTCATTTTGCATCATTGACTGTTTAAACAGTTTAATTAACTAGGCTGTTATTTAGACTGTTTAATAAACTAGAATAAATGAGGACATTTTAAATCTTTTCAGCAGCAGTAAATGGGAGGCTTTGCATTTAGGCACTTGTTATGGAAGTCCTTTCTTTTTAGTTACTCTGAATCTGGGACACAAAGAGGTGTTTTATATTGGGGTGATGGAATTTTAAGCAGCTTGCATGTAGCATGCACAGTGATAGTCTAATACATTTTCTTTTAGCAGGGTTTGTTAATAAATATTTAAAATCCTGATGGTGTCACTGATCTGATCAAATTTAGTGATGATCATTTGATTTCCTGTGTGGAAAATCTTAACATGAAGAGCATGATATGCAAAATCTGTCACAAGGTGTGTGTGTACAATGGTGAATACTAGTTGGCCTACAATGGCAATTTATTTCTGCTTTCACACGTGTCATGTTTTCACATTGATATATTAAGTAATACATGCTTATGTGAGAAATCTTAAGTCATGTACATACACTATATGTAATGTACTCTGTGTGTAGTAATAGTAAATGGTGGTGGGATTGATGTTTAGGAAACACAACAAGCGTAAGAAGCATTGTTCTTACTGATTATTAATTAGTTATTGATTGGTTCATTCTAATCGCTGCCATCAAAGTCGTTTACTTGTTTGTCACTCTTGATGTTAATTGCAGACACTCTGTAACATTAAATGTAATTAAGGATATTTAAAGAGCGAAACCATGAACTCATTCATTAATAAAGAAAAAAATAATAATAATAAAATAATAAAAGATATATTATTATAACAGTTGCATTTTCAGTTTCAGTTCCTGGAAATCAAAGGAGCTGCAGCACCATCAGTTCCCCTGCATCCCACATCCTTAATTTGAGTGTAAAGGCAAAGTTTAATATCCCTCCAATCCTTTTTTCAGTAGCATAACACAATAAATAGTAGTTCATAAAATAATCTTCAAAGTGATTTTACCACTCAGCACTGACAGAAAAAATGCATCCATGTCTTTGTTACTTCATATCTATGTTATAAAACATAAACAGGCAGTTTTGTAGCAAGCTCTAACTCCACAGGTCTCGTAAAGTGCCACTGCAACAATTCCTTGCAGTACTAAAATATCATCCCTGCTTTGTCCACTCTTGCTTAAATAGAAAGTACATTTAAAAATTCTTTTGATGATTCGTCGAGCCCTAATATTATGTTGCCTTTATTATTTGAGATACTTTTTTACATTCGCAAAATTACATTCTCAGCTCACATAGCTGGAGTTTTCAAATAGATGTTAAATGTCAAGGAAACAACTGTATATTATAGGGAGGTTTGAGCTTTTGCCTCTCTTACTTCCAGATATTTTTATCACATTCATATATGGAGATCATATTTAATACTTGTTCTACATCACCTCATGATTTAAAGACCATCACTTTATTGTTTTGTGTAGCTGCAGATTTGCTTTGTGGGTAAAACAATATGTGAAACAATGCTTAAGCGAACTCACTGAAGTAATTAAATGTGATTTATTTAAATTATAAAACAGTAAGCAACCGAGCAATCTGATCACCATGAGTGGCGATAATAGACTGTAACAGCACTGGGATGTTTAAATATACGTAGTGTATCACTCCACATCCCAGGAGTTCTAATAAACCTTAATTAGACTTAATGTTGGTCACCAACATAGGTTAAAAAGGCACTTGTATGGTCAGCAGTACTGAGGAGAGAGCAGCTGCCTGCCTGCCACTGAAGCGATTTCAGCAAGAATACACTTCTAATAATGTCATCTTAAAAACCATTTTGTCACATTATTAATTGCTTCTCCGTCATTTTGAATCTTCTTTGAATCAGCCGTGTTCTTTTATTTAGGACTACAAAGCTAACTAACGTCTTAACACAAGGCTGAGTCCCAAATCCCTTCCTAACCCCTGATAAAGGGCACAACTTGGTGTGTGGGGAAAAGGGATTTTACACCCTTCAATAGATTCCCATTTTTCTGGTATTTGGGATTTAACCTATGAAGCTCCTCCAGTTGCTGTTAGTTTGTTCCGTCAGTCATGGAAGTATATTGTCAGAGCAAAATAACTGGTTAACTGAACAAACAAATCATAATCTGTTAATAATAACTGGCATTTGTCAATCTGTTGTATAAAAGCAACATCATACTCGAAGTTGTGCTGTTGTTGTACATTTTGCTCATGCCTATGACCACATCACATCCCTGCTGATATTCAAGCAAAACAGAACTCCTTCTTTGTTTAATTAAATTGAGCAGAAACAAATAACATTATCATTTGATAATTAGCATTATCAAGGAAAGTTGTTTTATGATGTTATTTCTAGAGTTTGTGATTGTACAGCCTGTCACTCATCATCATGAGGTCTCTAATCACAATGTTTTCCCTCTTCAGTAAGGTTTGTGAATAAATAGAAAAGTGTATTATTGAAATGCTATATTACAGACAGTCATTAGTTTCGTTTCATGTTTTATTCATTTTTGTATTAAAAGTAGAACAATCAATTTTCTATTCTGCAAATATTTTAACTAAAATGACAAACATGTAATGCTTGAAAGGCTACATCTAGACTTTAGTTTAGTCTAGTCATGGTAATATGAGAAAAGGTACTATAAGTTTCTTGTTTAATTAAAAGGCATTGTTTTCAAGACTGAGTGTGGGTTTTACTCTGGAACATTGCACACAAAGTAATATAAAGTTTGTTACACTGTGGCAGATTATGCTATTACTCACTCACTCATTCATTGTCTATACCGCTTTATCCTGTATTCAGGGCCTGGAGCCTATCCCAGGGGACTTAGGGCACGAGGCGGGGTACAACCTGGACACGGTGCCAATCCATCACAGGGCACAGACACACATGCACACACTCACACTTATTCCGGGCAATTGGGGAATGACAATTAGCCTAATCTGCAGGTCTTTGGACTGTGTGAGGAAACCCACCAAGCACGGGGAGAACATGCAAACTCAATGCACACAGAGACCGGAATCGAACTGGACCCTGGAGGTGCAAGACGGCAGTGCTGACCACTAGACCACCGTGCGGTGCCACCTATGCTATTACTAAACTTCTAAAAAAATATCCTTGTACAAATGAAAGTTTTAAAATTTCAACCTGAGCAGAATAAATCTTAAGTTAGTCGCCTCCGACCCACAACAGCAGGAAGCCAGGCAAAGGAAAGGCTGGCTGACATCTTAGAATGCGATGACCGATTGCAGACTTGATGAGATTACTCTTAACCCTATTTCCAGGGGCAATAACTCAGCAGTGGAGCAATATCATGATTGATGTTACATCATATTCTCACTCCAGGGGGTGGGGTGGGTGGTCTTGGGTGCATGTTATTTTATACAGCCTTACAGCTATATGCCATCTAGCTCACTCCTTCTTTTATGGCTGGCTCAGAAGGAGCTCCAGGGTTTTCCGGAGCTCAACATCATACCTGAGCAGAGGGAGCCATGGATTTGGAGGTTGGTTCTGCAACATTTACACACAGCTGCTCTCTCTCACTTTGCATTCTCTGTAGGTGACTTAGTCAAGCACAGCATGGGAGGAGGTCCTATTTAGAGAGATTTAGTGGGTTCTGCCCACTTCTGCCATCACTGTGGAACACTATTGAACATTGATCTGCTATATTTAGCCCTGCATTTTAGAAGCGCCTATTGATTAGAGCTGTGTATTGATTCTCCATTTAAAAACGTCCACCTGCATATCAATTTGATTTTCAAACATAGTATCAACCCATACTGGCTCAACAATATTCACTCTTTCATTGTTGTGTATCTTGGTTTAGTAGTCAGACTGTTTATGTATGCAGTGCTGCTGTGTATACATATTCAGACGATCTTTGTGGTGAAGAAACAGTACAATTCTTTAGGCTATTACACACACACACACACACACACACACATACACACAAACACACACACACACACACACTCACAGACCTCATAAAAAGATATAGCGTAGAGGGCAGGCACTGTTTGATTAGCATTGTCTGAAAGCATTTGTGACTCTCCCGAGGACTGCGTGGGAGTTCATTCTTTGTGTCTCCCAAGCGGGATTCTATTGTTGTATTGCAAAGAAAAGTTCAATGTTCAGATTCAAAAACACCATCTTACATTGCAAAAAAAAAAAAAAAACATTGTGCATGTAAATGACTTGTTTTTGGTATTTGCTGGAGAACATGCTTTCATGTAAAGCCCTGAGCTTCTTAAAACATCCAAAAATGGCTTGGGGCACTTTGCCTCTCTCTGTTCCCTATATAGTATATACATCACAAACATATAGTATATGTTTACCAGTTCTATTTGCACCATGTGAGAAGAAAGAATACATAAAAGGACCAGAATGATATTTATAGAACAGAATGATATTTTAGAATATAGGAAGCTTTTTGTAACTACGGATTAATTTAACAAAGTTATTTTTTCTAATGATTGTGTAAGATTTGACCATTTTGTAATAAAATGTGTTATGTTTACTATTAAACTACTTGTCATCTTTACTTGGGCATCTATCAGAGTATTTTTCTATATTAGTAGGTGTCTGACATAACAGTTATATGTAAAAAAAAAAAAAAAGAAGAAAAAAAAAGGAAATTTATATATATATATATGATAATTGAAGATTTTGGCCATGCTATGATCAATGCCTTCGTAAGCAATTTGGTAATCATTTTTCCTTCACTATTCAAGTACCACATTATGCTTTGCACAGAATTAAAGATTTTAGAACAAGCAGTGGTGATGAGGCTCAATATAAATGAATCAAGACAGGAATAATTTAAACTAGTGTAATTAAAACTATATACTACATAATACAGGCTGTTCCATCATTACTCTGTGAAAGTACCATACAGAATGGTAAAACTCCATAAACTTAGTTTTTCCACAAACTTTGCTTAAGCAAAGAAAACCACAAGGATGTGTTGGAAATAATAATTTTATCATCGTCAATTTATCATTATCAATTAATTTTTTTATTATTATTACATTTTTGTTTTTATTTATCTATCTATCCATCCATCCATCCATCCATCCATCCATCCATCTACAGTATCTATCCATCTATCTACATTAATGTTTCATCCTTACCCAGTTAGAATTATTTTGTTTAACCCTTATAACGTACTTTGGCCAAATGATCAATGATTGTCTATCACATACAGTACACACAAATTGCATATAATAGAATAGGATAATTGAACCTTTCTAGTACACTGCATTCCCTATTATATATACACAATATACATAAAAGCAAAGCAAAACAAACAACAACAGCCGGCATAACAATTTGCTATGTCTGGTGGTGAAAATCCTTGTTTTATTATGTTTTCCTGAAGTAAGTTTTCACATACCATAGCTTAAGTATAAGTCGCTTAAGTATTTAATAGGCAGAGTGGATGATAAATGCTACCTCATAAAGTCTATAGATGTAGTCTGTCTGGTTGGAAAACATCTGAATGAGCTGAGAGAGGATTGGTTCTCTCTCTCTCTTTCTCTCTTTAAGATTTCACATATAGAAAATGTAGATAACCAACCAACCATACAATCAAATAACCGGATTACTTAGCTAAAATTTAGGTGGTGTCTTTTGAGTATTTAAAATTCAGTCATTACTTTTTTTATTACATGTATCAGTCTTGGCAATTTATATGATACTTAGATAACCGATAACAGCCAAAATCTGTTAATACTGTAAATGGAATTTTAACATTCATGTAAGCACACTCACTGGGATTCAGTCTTATTCTATTTCCAGGGAGTAGTTTGACTCACATTGTTTTTCCAACCTTCAGGATCACTTTATAGCATTGCCCTTTCGTTTGTGGAAAATATGGGCGAAGTGTGCTGGTGGAAGTTTTTTGAAATCTAATAATGCTTACTGATCGAGTACAATACTTTCAACAGTACCTACATTTGTAGACAGATCTACATACCATAACCTGTTTTACAATACTGTGTATTTAAATAATTACTTTACTATTGGAAAAGTTTTGTTTTTATCAATATTGTGTCTGCATAATTTCCATATGAATACTTTTTTATAAAGGCAGTAGTTATGTTAATAATACTGTTAATACAGCATCAACCTAGAATAAGAACATTATAATACTACCTTACAGGATGTAATGGAATATACATTTTAAGTTAGGAAATAATTTGATATATATCTAACTAATCTAGACCTTGCGAGGCTCAGTTTTCAAATTTTTTTTCTGCACATTTTAATCGACAGCAAAGCCAAAGTCAGAAGGATGAGCATAGAGCGTACGGCAAATAACAATTGCTCACAGTTATTACGGTTATTAAAGATAGCATAGACCCAGTTTAGCACATTCAGGGTTAAAGAAAGGTCTGCTTAATCATTGAAAAGCCAGTAACTACTATGATACAGCCACAGGCAGTAATTTAGCTATATTGCAGCCCCGTTAGAACTTGTGTTTGAATACACAATACATGCCATAAAAGCTTTAGAAAAGCCACAGTGAATCATTAGAGAATACTGTTAGCAGAACACGGGCAGTGAAAGAGACAGTGTGCCCTTACTTACATACGTAACAGGTTTAGGTCAGTCATCATAGCGTAATATGTATAACTCAAGCATCCAGCTCATTCACAGGACGGAAGCAGTTTTTATGCGATTAGTGAACAGGAGCATTCTTACCAACCTGGAGCAAAAGTCCACCCTGAATGACATGCACGTCAATAGTTTTAATCAATATGTGATCTTTAGCTGTGCAAAATATTTTTAGTTAAGGATCAAATTCTGAATTTCATTTTTTTATGTTTAAAAAAATGGCTTTCTTCAACAAGCCAGGCTGCTATGACTTTGTCAAATTATCCACAATACCATTTGACTGTTTGCTGACAGTGGCACCTGTGGGAATTCATCATAACTTAAAGAGACTGCAGCTCTTCAAAACCCTTTAATCTCTCCATCACTCTCACTTCCTTCTTTTATTAAATGACATTGTAACTGCACTAGCATGTTCTCAGCATAACATTGTTGACTTCTCATTGACATAGCAAACATGCAGCACCAAACAATAAATCAGCACAAGAATAAATACAAATCATTCTTAATTATAGTTAATGATTCAGGATAGCGTTTCCATTTAATAATAAGAATTAGGAAAGATTTAGACTCTAAACAGGTCAGTGTGATCTTTTGTAAACACATGTATGATTTGTGGATGAATTATCGATTATTTGTAGATGACACCAATTACACTAATGATTCATAGAGATTTCTGCAGAGTTACAACACCAGAAAGGCATTTGCTTTCCAGGAAGCCAAATGTGCTCCCATTGTCTCTGTGCTGCTTGGTCAGCAAATTCCGGAACCTCCAGTGGTCTTCACTTCTGTACCTTTCTACAGGCTTTAAAAAAATTTTTTATTATTTTTTTTTTATAAAGTCCTTTTTATAAAAAGCCAGTGACCAAATGCTCCCTCCATTCATTTTTTCAGTCCTGCAGCAATCAACAACTTGTCAGTATGTCAGCTAGCATTATTAGTGACTCCCACCATGGGAAGGCAGGATATCAGGTGGTCCAGATAAGGTGAAGCCATGAGCCCACTCATCACTGGCATGAGAAGTGAGGGAATATGGTGCAAGGCATCATTAGAATGTCTGCTGCAGGAATTCTAGGCAGTTATAAATGTGGTTAAAGCAGTTAACTTTAAAAATCTCATTTGCTGGTAGACCTATAATGATGTACTCAAAAAATGTAGACTCTATGTTTGTAGTTGGTACAGTTGAGAAGCTTATATTAGGACTGCTTTGAAAGCTGAAGCAGTTAGTGTATACGTGTCCTGACAACCCAGCCTGTACAAAGAAAAAACCTCTCTCCTGTCTTTGTACCGTTCCTTCGACAGGAAGAAAGGTATACCATGCTGCTGAACTCTGGGCTTCCCATACATTGTGCTGTTGATCTCTGGGGCCTTACTCAGTATCAGGCATCACAGGGTTTAGGAGATCAAACCATGGATTAAAGTGGCTGGCAGTCCTTGTTGCTGAGTGGAGGAGGCGTTGGCACATGGGGACTTTGTGTCTGCAACAATGCAATGAATAAACTGCATTAAACTAAACTGAATCCCTATTTTAATTTTTTTTTTAATCCAGGTTTACACACTACCATGTGCATTTTCTGTGATTTAAATTCCAAAAAGAAAAATGTGTAATGCCTATACAGTGTGATAATAATATTGGTTAAGCCAAATGCAGTTAAAACTGGAACATAGCATTCAGTAGCATACTCCCATAATCTTAGTTCAGTCATATAGTCTAAAATTGTTATGAATTCTGAATTCCTTTTGAATTTGATGACTAAGTAAACAGACGTTATTCTTATGAAAGCTGCAGTTTGTTTACACATCAGAGGTCTTCATGGCTGGTATTGACTCTTCAGTTTAATAATGGTGTTAGCTGCCTATAAACCTGCTTCTAAAACCCTCTATTCAAACATACAAAGATAGCATAAACATACAGTATGTGCCAATATTTTTACACTGATTCTCATATGCAAAATGCAATCCATAGTACCTTTGCAAAAATGCATTTCAGAAAAAAACATAATTCATGCCATTTTTAGACTATATGACTGAACTAAGATTCTGGGACTATACACTGTGGGCTATAAAGCATTGCTATGAATTCACTTCATAGCACTGCGTAATTCTTACCTTTCAACTAAATGCCACACACAGGATTACCGCATCTGTTTATATCAGAAGAAAATGATCAGCTACTGGATTTTATTTTGTACTTCTGTAACTATATAATATATAGTACAACCTTAGAGTCCTTTATTATTATTATTTGTTTGTTATAGCCTTAACAATCTAAGAAAAAATATTAGGATTTACAAAATTGATGTTTAGCATATTCCCATAGTACAAATATAATCTCTGGTATTGATAGGTTGCTAATAACCAATCAGACACAGCAGGTAGCCATGACAGTGCTAACATGGTAAGACTAGTAATCAGTGATTGAGTAAGTAAATAAAGATTTGACTAGAACCCTGAACCATAAAAAGAAAATAAGATTTATGGAGGTGACACGTTGGGTATTTTATTATTGTGTAGCCATATATTAATTATTATATTGTATTATTATATATTATACATTATATATACATGTTATATTATATATTATACATTATATTATTATTACAGTACACAGTATACAGTATTTATGTCTTTCATAGTTTGAAAGAAAATGCATTATCATCAAGAATCACTATACTGATGGTTCCTGTGGCAACAGTCACCTAAAGTTAGATGCTTTCTTCTAAAGTTTCTGTTTTCAGATTTCAAGAAATATTAACATAAATATAAAAAAAAAAACATTTTGCTATATGGCTGCCCATTGTCCTATATTTGTTCAGAGATCTTCTGACTGTCAATCTTAGAACATTTGCTCAGTAAACAAGCCTACTGTCAAGACCTCATTGTCCTAAAACCTTTTGGCTTTTTGGTTAGTGTACAGTATGGTATTATAATTAATAAGTATTATAATACTATTACTATATATACTACTTATGGTATTAACTTATTTTAAAATAAAGAGTCAATAGACATGACTCTGGGAAATTGTTTAGATCCATGTTGCATGCATTTTTAACAATATTATCTAGAATGTACAGGACAATAATGGTCAGGACCTTAATATTCTATTTCTATATTATAGAACCTTAATAAGGGTCTATTTCCCGTTTATCCTTAACCCAGACAAAACCTCATAATATGGAGGCCAGAAAATGTTAATGCTCTGTTTTATATAAATATAAATCTGAAATTATAGATATTTCAAAACAGCTGCACTGTTGATGAGCAAAGTAAAAGAAAAAGCTTTTTCACATAAGCATAAGGAAGATCTGCAAGTGCAAGTGATGTAAATGACATAATTATATTCAACAGCTTGAAATAAGTAGAGCACTTCATCCATATTTTTTGTAAATGTTGATGCAGTGTTTTACTCATGCTCCAGGTCTGCTAAGCCTTCATCAAATGCTTAAAATCCAGTCATTCATATCCATTACCATGACAACCTGAGACCAGACACAGGCATTGTAATCCTCTATCCTAAAACCTATAGGTAAACCCAGCAATTTAGACACTGTGCTAAAGCAGTGTTTGTAAAATTACTTATGCATTCAGCATATAAGGAAATCTGACCGTGTACCATATATCTAATGGCATAATCACGTATGGAATGCTTATGGAGTGCCTTGATCCTGAATACGATGCTGGGTATGATATACGCCCAACATCTGGTAAAGTAGGCACTCCACCCTGTGTAGGACAATTTTCATAAAAAATAAGTCTCTGTGTTTAGAGAAAGCTTATGAGATGCTTAGCTGGGAAGCATGTGGTAGATTCATTTTCACACTAAGACATCTCCACTGAGGCTGACACTCAAGACATTAAATTAGACCAAATGGTACACCAATTGAGTTGACAGATTAGACCTTCATTAGATGTGATATAAAAATCTGTGTGGGTTTTCTGGGGAAATAATCTCCAGAAGGGCTTCTGAAGTTATTTTAATTAGCAGCTGATTAAGTGGAAAATTGTGACATGTAATAGAAAAATAATGAGAGAATAATCAGTGTGCATAAGGTGAAATATAACAGGAGACCTTACTGAGTAGGGGGATGAGACTGATGGACGACATGTCGGAGACTGCGCTCTTACCCACCCTTTCACCGGTAACGATACAAAATGTTATGTGTTGCTCTATAGTGTGCGATAAAGGGCAGCAGGAAGGGAGGTACTAGAATGAATAGAGAAGTGAAGTGATCGGGAAACACATCATTGTGCCATGCGTTTATATAAACGTTAAAAATGTTACAGATTACAGAGCAACCTGAAACTAAAAAAGGACAAACTGGTATATTAAATACACAATTACACAGTAAGTTTTGGCTTTATTTATGTTCTTATTTTATGACATATACATTACAGTACAGTGAAATTCTTTTTGTTGCATATCCATGGTACAGCCATGATACCGCACCCCTGGAGGGCTAAGGACCTTGCTGAAGAGCCCAACTGGCTTAGTGAAGGTGGAGCTTGATCCCCTGACCAGTAACCCAGAACTTTGAACCACCACCATCCCAGTGGTCATTAAACAAAAGTTTAGTTCATGCCTTGAACTAAACTTTTGGCTGCTTAGGTAATAATTTGTGATGAAATGTCTCATGAATTTTAGTGTAAAACTGATTGACATTCAAAGAAGACTTCAAGCACAGTATGGTGATGAGACTCTTAGCCACGGTAAAACATTTTATTACTATTCAGAAAGCTGAGAAAACTTTGTATCTTGATGATATCTACTCAAACCCTAGGATAAGTGCATTAGTGCAGATTATGTTGAGAAATAATTGTACTTTTTACTCTCATAACTGTGTTCTGTAATTCTTCACATGAATGCCCCTCATATATTGAATTACTCAGGGAATATATTTTGTCCACTGGGAATTCTGATAGCTCTAAAAAATGTCTACATACCTAATAGTGCATTAAATAAGGAATACAATGCCGCCACACAGAGAGAGAGAGAGAGAGAGAGAGAGAGAGACAGTGGCATGGAGAAAAAGACATGAAAAGTGAGTTACTTTCAGTAAATTTTAGACAAACTATTTCAATCAGACAAAATGTTTCAAAAACAGATGGTATGTTGCAGAACATACAGTACAGCCCAAAAATTCAATATTTAAAAGGTAAAACAAAAGAAAAGGAAAACAGAGAACAAAAAGAGGAAAAATATGGACAAATGCAGGGGGCTGAAAGATCCTGAAGATCCATCCTGATTATCATTATAATAGCAAGGATTTTGATGAGTGGTTTGAAAGAAGGAACTGAGAGGCAGAGCTCTGATTAAAGCAATCAAATATGACAGAGAACTTTGCCTCATTGTCTTTCAAGCAGGAAAAGAAAGATGAGTGATCCCTGGCACTTACATTTTTATTGGAAATCTTTAGACTTTGTAATTTGTGTGAAGTGATGCAGAGGAAATGCGTCTCGCTGTCCGAACTGTAGAACAGCAAATAATCTATGCATATGACCCACCTGCACTAGGCTTTATATGTACAAACTATTTAGTAGTTCAATATAGATTTGTGAACGGTTTGTAGTAAAGTCTCAAATGTGGAAGCATATTAGCTCCGGTCCATTACACCGGTTTTCCGTATATATTTAATTTTTTTTCTCTTTGAAGGACATTAAAGAACTGATATATCAGCAGGTATTAGTTTATATTGATCTAGTTTATGGGATCAAAGCCAGCTGTACACAGGCTAATCTCCCCTCGGCTATGGCAGACAAAGTGAAATGAACTTAACATCTGGATATCTTTGCAAAGCTACTCTATAATCTTGACATGTGACTGGATTCTGTCTTTAGATAGATCAATGAAAAACTTGTGGCTGCCATCACAATTGACAACACGTTTTGAATTTATTAAGAGCACACAGATAAGAGAAGCACCGAGACTCATCAGGCAGCAATTCGACTCGGTGTAACAACACATCAAGTGATGATGGGTCTGATGGCAGCCACACAAAAGCATGGACACGGAAGTATTTATGGTTCTTCAAGTGTGAAATTATCACAGGTTCTTTTGACAGATCCCAGTGTAGAGGGCGACATCACAACAAAGGGAGCTGTGCAATTTCACTTGCTTATACCAGCAAGATTGGATGCTCTGCTCACTCAGCAGAAAGGAAGAGTTTCACAGAGAGGAGGAAAGCTGTATGGTTCTTTGTCTGTGACAGCAGTGGCTTCAATCAAGTAGGGCAGCACAAGGTTTTGAGAGATTATGCAGTCTCATTTTCCCTGTGTATTGGTGATAGACTGAGCCATGAAGGAAAGTATAAACTATACTATTACCATTTAAATTACACCACTAAGCAATCGTATTTGAATGTATTCTCTATCCTAATATAAGGAATGCATTCAATAATTTCTACTAATGATACTGAAGTCGTTTTAGAACTTAGGTAGAGCTGGAGGACCTTATTTCCATCACTATTGTTACCCATTAGTAAATCTGTTTAAGAGTCACTAAGTCTACATTCACATTACCAGAGTGAAGTGACTCAATCTTTTTTACCCAAATGTGACACATTTGATTTTTTTTATAGCTGTCTGAACACACAAATGTGATGTTTTTCAGATCAGATCTAGGTCTCTTTCGAAAGGTCTAGATTGTGTGTATATATATATATATATATATATATATATATATATATATATACATATATACTACCGTTCAAAAGTTTGGGGTCACTTGCAAATTTCTTTGTTTTTGTTTAGTGATTTATTTTCTACA
>JAOVVB010000016.1:13826276-13845904 GCA_028570985.1 Heterobranchus longifilis | reverse complement strand
TGCCAGTTTCATTATGGTGCTTGACGGATTTTGCAAATGCACTTGACAATATTGTATATATATATATAGTATAGGTGGTCATGTGATGTGAATTAGAACGGGTAGGTTGGAATTCATGCAACTTTTTGCCTCTGCAAATGATTAGGGCACTGATGTCATCAGTCAACACCAGCAGAGCTTAGATTTTATAGCAGTGCTAAGAGGAGCTGTTAAAACAGCTTAAGCAAGGCATCTGGCTTTCTTCCTTCTTCTAGACCTCAAAAAATACAGCCAACTAACTGCTGTTCTCTAGAGCAAAATCCCAAGCATATTTCGGCAAATATTTTTGGAAAAAACTAACACCGTTTAAACCCCACGACCACCAAGTTATCACATTTGGGCCCTTGAGCAAGGCCCTTAATCCTCAACTGCTCACATGTATAATGAGCTAAAAATGTAAGTCGTTCTGGATGAGGCCATTTGCCAAATGTCTACTGTAAATTGTAAATGAACTTATGTGCTTAAACACAGATAGACGAGCAAGGACATATTAATGTGCAGCTATGTGTTGTTTTAGAGGACAGACACTTCTACATTAGACATTTGATAAAAGTCACTTGTTATTATGAATTCGAATCGCCACAACATACAAATCACATCTGACCCAAAAAAATTATTTGGGAATTAAACAATGTGGCTTGTAATATGAACGGAATGTAAAGGGGCCCTGCATTTATCTGACAAGCTTCAGCAATGACTAAAAGAGTTCACAAACTAAAAACCTAAGAATATTGTTATGTATCCAATGGAATACATTCAGATGATAGTTTTATTTTCTATTTCTGTCTGAATTGGTTTGTATATTGATATATGTAATCTTACATTCCTAAGATATTATCATTTAGAGAGACAGGCTAAGGTTAGGCCCCTAATAAAAGCATACCATTAGTTAATTTTCAGTCATTCGCTTTAAAATGCACTATTTGTGTTGTCTGGAGTGTTCATTAAAAAAAAATATATATATAAATAAAAAATCAGGTTTACTGGATTAAATGAATCCCCTTTTCCACAGGGAAGCATGTGATACTCAGACACTCAACTGGCATGCCTTTCCACTGAGTAACTAACACCGGCCTTCTCAGAGATAGGGTGCAGAGTGAGGAAGTGGTCAATACTGAAGTTAGCTGTGAGCTTGTAGCCTTACACCTGTCAGACACTAACTCCTTTCCTCTCTGCAGACCATAATTCCTCTTTAGACCTGCAGAGATTTCTGCTTGCTGCGACAGGGAAAGCCAGGACTTTCCATTCTCTTTTAATCTAATTCTTCCAGTATACTTCCAAGATTTAGACTGAGAGACTGAATGGGGGGGGGGGTATGTGGCACACCGAATGTGTATTTTTAGAAGGAGGCTGATTAGCACATGAAGGTTGGGTAAGGCTCTTTGTCATGATGCCCATTCTTTTTAATTTAGTCTAGCTTTGTCAAGCCTTATAGCATGCAGTTGAACATCCACTGTGCCTCAGGTGGCCCTATATACTGTAGAGTGTTCTGTCAGCAATATAACCTACCTTGGAGAATTACTTTAATAAGCATTTCATTACATAAATCTGGGGGGCTGGTTGAGAGGAGTAGATAACGTTCTGTAAATATTTACTTATTTTTAGTAGACAAATGCTGTTAGTGCCTTTATGAAACTGACAGTGTTCCACAATAGATTACTGTGTGTATGCATTATACCTATAAAAAGAACTCATGTGGTTGTTTAGCCACTACTATACATGCTAAGAGATATTAACAGATATGAACTAATTTGTTGTTTAATTTATGCCTAAGCCAAGCTACACAACTATCTTCTTAAACAAGGCTGTATCCCAAATCCTTCACTAATCCCTAATCAAGGGCACTACTTAGTGTATGGAACAAGTAATGGTACACAATCGCACACTAGCTTTCTAGTTAATGCTATTTGGGACTCCACCACAGAACCCAGAAATTAAATTTTGTAATATTCTAATGCAGAATAAGTGGACAATAAACAAAAACATAAGTGATTTACTGAACTGTTGACTATCTGCATGGTTTATTCCCCGCACCTTTATGCTAAACAGTACTATTAAGATTTTAAAACTACTTTGACTTACTCATCATCTACACCTCTTATCCTGTATTCAGGGTCAAGGGGGCTTGGAGCCAATCACAGGAGATGTAGGGCATGAGGCAAGGTACACTCTGGACAGGGTACCAATCTATCTCAGGGAATGCACACACACACACACACACACACACAAAGATTATGGACAATTAAGAGATGCCAGTTAAATGAATCTCTACGTCTTAGGACTGTGGGAGGAAACCAGAGTACCTGAAAGGAAACCCACCAAGAACACGGGAGAACACGCAAACTTGACCTGAGGCGGGAATCGATCTCTCGCCACTGGAGGTGCTACGCCACAGTGCTAGCCGCTATGCCATTGACAGACTACTTTCATCTGTACTTTAATTACACTAACTGTCAGTTGCTGTTGGCTGTGCAAACTAACTGGTTAAATAAACAAACAAATCATAATCTGTTCATAATAAATTGTGTTTGTGGAACCGTTGTATAAAAGCAATATCATTATCACATCACTATCAGCATGGCTGTAATGTGGCCGCAGGCACAACAGCACTCCCTCTCATGTGGTATTGGCTAATTAATAGACTCATTTAAGTTGCAGTTAGTTAGGGGGAAAATTATTTATTCTAAAAAAAATATTGAACATCAGATTAAGGTAAAATATTTTTTTTACCGTGCATACTTCTTTTGCTCTCCGTGTGTTCATCTTTTCTTTCATTTCTGATTGTTTTTTTATGCAGCTTAAAACATGTCTGATTAGACATTTCTCTTAATGAAGGAAGCGCCTCATGGTAATTATTGACTAGCTTAATACATTACACATTTATCTTTATGCCTGGACAATTAGAGCTGCTGTAATAATGCATTTTTATTGATTGTGGAAGAAGATATTTTGCTCCAGTGCATTGGATGTCTGTGTTAACAGACAAAGACAGCGAAGCACAAAAGTCAGGCCAACTGAATAATTGATAGGTCATATTGTTTACCAAAAAGCAGCTGTTACAGCAGATTATTTCAAGGTCGGCATACTTTGATCTTAACTAGGGGAACATACAGTTTTTTTATGGTTTCTATCAGATTCTTATTTTTGTTTTTTTCTGTTAATGCAAGTTTACAAATTGTGATTATAGGTGTTTGCACATTTAATAGTACAAGTCTGTACTATTTCCTTGTTGTTTATTAACAGAAGCAATTGGGCACTTGCTGTGTGTTTTTTTCTACACTTCAGTTTTCATTATCAAATATAATTTGTTTAATTTAATTCATATTTTCTGTGTCTGGGGTTAAACCAAATGACGAAAAGTGAATATATGTTGTACAAGTATTCAAATTCATATGCACAGAGCTTAAAACTTATGAGCTATTATTTTTTTGACTGTTCCCATCACCCACACTCTGCCAACCTATGTTTAAACCTTTTGTTATATGATTATTTGTTATAATTCTTATTTGATTAGTTATGTTTGTTCCTCTTATTTATTTAAGCTATATCTTGTATGTTTTCCACCTTATGCCTGGAAAAGTCTTGCAGGTTTTGTCTTACATTTTAAAGCAGCTTCCAGTTTCCATAGTTCCTAATTATCTTGTTATATACTGTTTGTGTCTGGTTTTGAACTCTGCCAGCCTGTCTGGCTTGTAAACATAGATTTCCTCTTGTTACTCTTGCCCCTTGTCTGCTTGTTGACTCCAGGCATAAACCGTGACAATGATTTTGGAAAGCCCTAAATAAAGATGCATACACATATGTTCTGTCTCATAATAATGGCTCCAGCTGTCTACATGGCAGTGGAAAGAACATCTGTTTCTATGTAATAAAAAAGGATGCACCTTATAAAGATGGATGAAAATTGTTTATCTCAAAAACACATAAAATGAACATGATCAAAATTCACAGTGCTAAGAATATTCAGAAATGTAAATTAAACCTCAAGACCCTCTAGAACAATATATCCATGTGCACAACGTGATTTGAAGTGTATGCTGTTTGTCTACATTGCTAATGATGTTCTTGGTGATCAGGCCCAGAACACTTGCAGAAGATGATGGAAATGCCAAGGGAATGCAATTGTTCATCTTTCTTTTCTTTCTCTATTCTTTTCCCACAGAGCATCATTGCAAGGCAATTACTGAACTCCTCCCTCTTATCTGGGGGCAGATATACTTGCAGTATAGATAGAAACACACACAGCACACAGAGAAAGAGAGAGAGGAGAGAGAGAGGAGAGAGAGAGAGAGGGTGGATGTTACCACTCACCTCATTTAGATGCATTTTTACCAAATGTCATGACAAAGTGCAGGGAGCAAGAAGCTAACAAAGGTTCCTTTTGAAGTTTAAGTAGATATTGCTTTCTGTCTTTTGGATCTGTGCCCATAGTATTTTAAAAAAAATGAAATTAATAAAAGAAGAATGAGTTGTGCTAATGAATTTATATTGTTTTAGTGTGTGCATTTGAAAAGTGGTGCCTTGCTGTGCACAAAAATGGAACTGGCTTTTCTTTCAGTACCTTCAAAATGTGCAGTTTTAGTCATGCAATTGTTGGGTCAATAAAGAGTTCAAAAACCTGTTAGTTATGATAACTGCAGGAAGATGAAAAATGAGCTAGGGAAAGTGGGTCGGCATTGAAAGGGTTTCCACAAACAATGTCCTCATTTTCTGCTCAATGTATTACATTGTAGGAGTCAGGTAAAAAAAAGCATCAGAACTGACCTGATACTCTTCCCAAACTTCATTCATTTATTTATTTATTACAGAAATAATCTGTTTTTGGTTATAGTTGTCTTAATCACAATTATCCATACCTCACTAATGATTCAATCTCTGACATAGCGTAATCATTTTTCTTTTTACACTTATTAAAAATATGCTTCTGATATGGAGATATTATCTAAAACCTTTAGGATTCTTTTTTGTTCACCACCATTATGCATTTCTGCACATATTTATGGGTTTAATTTTGTAGGTTGTCCGCAGCTTTGCTGAAATAGAAAGAAAAACCGAAAAAAGGCTTCAACTGCTGTGTCTTTCTTGTCTCTATGGAATGTGAATTCTTTAAATATGCTTTCCATTTAAATAGAAACACAGCTTTATATGATGATCGATAACGCCAGAGAGTCAGAATGTATTTTATGGATATGGAAGGAGACATGTAAACAACTTTTATATTCTTTGAGAAAATTCAACCTCTGTATGCATTACAGTGCGCATTTATTATTTGCAGTGCTGCGTTAAGACAGTTGCTGCAAAGCGCCTTTGATTTACATCAGGTTAATTGTTTAATGTTCAAATGAATCCATCCATGCACACTTCATTACTGAGCTGTGAAAGGTTGCTCCGCTGTGTGCCTGGATATCGACCTTTTCTTGCTCTGCTGATGTAAGGCATTTTTTTATAGTGTTACACATCCCAAACTCCAGAGTTCCATGATTTTTTGTTCAGGCTAGATGTGCATTCCCTTCTACTCACTACTGATGAAATATTAACCACCTTCACAGCTTATCTTTGTACAGTATGTGGCAGAGTTCCCACTAGAGAATGACAGTGAATAATTTAGCTCTAAAGACCTGTCTTCCAATTAGGGAGACTAGAATGACAGTTCTGAAGGTCACTACATCATGTCCACGTTCTCCTCTACCGCTCAGATTTTTTTTTTTCCCCACAATTTTTCCCCAAAGCTGGAAAGTTAAATTACATTTCATTTTTATTCATTGTGATGTGCTAGATTATTTTCCTCTAAATTAAATCACAGTTTAACCCTATAAGCCCTAAGACATTTTCACTGTAATCTTCCTACTTTTAAGCTCATATCTTATAAAAGCTGTCTATACATGCTATTTTCTTCTTTCAAGTCAGACTATGCTCTCCATATATTAATCATTTGATATCAATAAAAGTCAATGGGGTGTCATATGAAATGGCTATGTTTTCACAAGTATCATGAAAATTTTTTAGAGTTTCGCTTTCTTTTCATGTGTAGAGGAGATTTTCTGGAATCTGGCAATAGCATGATTAGGGATTATGCTTTGTCCTAGTAATTTGAAGAAATATATGGAAAGTGGCCAACAGAAATAATTATTATTTAAAATCACAATCAATGGACAAGGAGTTTTACTGGAAACAGAAAAAAAACATGTAATATGTATATACAATTCCAAAACCCATGTCAATATCACTAGGACCAAAGTCGATGAAATATCCTGTGTCAAGCTTTTTGGTTGCTACCAAAATTTATTTTTCTTCTTCTTCTTCCTCTCTCTCTCTCTCTCTCTCTCTCTCTCTCTTTTTCTCTCTGACTCTCTTATTCCCTCACTCTCTCTCAATGTCACTCTTCAACGTTTGTGACGTGAACTGAGCTGTAGTGATCTAAGTGAAGTTCAGATGTGTCTTATACCCACATATCTAGGAGTGAATAATTCAAACGAGAATGCTTCGAAAGATTGCAGATGAACGGAGAACATGTTGTAACTATAACTGAATATTTTATTTCCATTATTATTTTTTTTCTCATCAAAACTTTCACACAGAGAAGCAATTAGTCTTGCTGAAAAGATCAGGTCGTGCAGTTTTACATGATGTGCATAAAATCACAGTGAATAGGTCAGGAGAAATTTAACAGAGAAAAGGGTGTAGCAAATCTTGACACAGTGCATCTAGCAGGTAGATAGGGTTAAAAACTATATATACAGAGTGAGCACGGGGTCTTTCCTTGGTTTTAAACATATATTACTTAAAATCTATGCTAGGAATGAACATATGGTTTATTGCAAATTATATACAAAATTATATTAGTTTTCCTAAGGAATGCCATATTTATGCTTCTATATTAAGAAATCTTAAGACTCTTATTGTTTTAGGATATGCATTAAGTGTAAATTTTCAGGTAAGTGATTTATGGCTACATTCTATACTGAAAATACATGTTTAATATCAATGTACGATCAATATGTAAATAGTGGTAAAAATTTTTATGTTCATGTAAAAATCATTAAAGTGCCCCTATTATGCCATTTTAAAGGTTGCTTATATTGCTTAATGAGTCTCTTAAAACAGGTTTACATGTATGCAAGGTCAAAAAACACCTTAGTCCTCTCCAAAAATAGATTTAATTTTACCCCATTTCTAAATGATTCGTAAACGACTCGTGTGAAGCAGTTTCAGTTGAAGCAGTTCAAGATTCAGTCTGTCTAAACACCTTCTTTTCGTGAGCCCTCACTGCTGTGATTGGTCAGATGGCACGGTCCGGAGCCTCTGGAGACCTGTCAATACATAGAAAAGATGGCGTCGGTATTACCGTATCAATTCGAGCCGGAGTCTGACGATGAAACGGTTGAAGTGGCACATCGACAAGAAACTGTTTCGCTAGCACGACTGGAGCAGGACGTTTCTCAGTGGTAAGTGTCATATGTTAATGTTAGATGCACGGGCGCTTGTGATGTGCACATGTGTGTGTGATGCATTTTTCCCCTCGGGGCTTGCCGTAGAAGGGCAAGGGGCATGCGCACTTCGCGAGTGTTAAGTTCAGTTTTGGTAAACGGTGGAGAATAAACAGTTAAAAATGATTTTGTGTGCTCTCGTTTTTATTATTTTTTTATATTACAAAGTGTTTAAGCGAACTCGGCATGAATGCTCGGTCACATTAACAAAAGTGTGGTAGTTTATGTTCACATACAGCTACATGACACACTGCATGAAAGATCATATTTGAAAAAGCATAATAGGGGCACTTAAATTTTTTTTGAATAACCTGAATTATGCCAATTGCACGTTAATTTCCTAATCAAAAGTTTGACTTACATTTCGATAATTGTATTATCCATTGTATGTATTATTGAGTATTTATAACATATATCATACTTCTATATATATTTACAGTATATAATATTTACAAATTTATAATGATATATATTGTAGTATTATGTTTGGGATATTTATTCGTTACTTATGTGAAATTCAAAACTAACTCGTGTTAACCCCTTGTGGTTATATTTCCACCCTTAAAATCCTCGTTACAAAACCTACATGTCTTTCTCTCTCGTTCAGCCCAATGACTGAACACCGTACACAGAACACACATTATTCATATTCAATCAAATAAATAAATGTAGAGGATTCACTTTGTATCATCTGTTGTGACCTAATAAAGGTGATCAACTGAACGTCAATTCATATTTTATTCCTTTTACATTTTTTAAAATAATGATTACATTTGAAAGCAACATTTTAACTTTTAATCTTAAGTACATTATTTTTATCTGGTCACTTCCCCTTTTACAACTTTAAACACATTGTCTAAGCTTCCACATACAGCAGGTTTAGTTTCTCTGTCAGCGTCCCCTCATGTGCCCACAATAAACTTTGTGCTACATTTAGCGCAGTTTTCTGAAAGCTAAAGTGTTACGAAAAATTCTCAGAAGTGGGCCGAGCGAAACGTGATGAAAGGAAGTAACAAACAGACGAGAAACTGGAAAATGTGCAAACGATGAGAAGGTTTAATATCTGTGACCTCGTGTAACAAATGATTTATACAAAATATCCATGGATTAGGCACAGAGATGAGAAAATACAGGGTCAAATATATATATGTATATAGGGTATATGCATTAAAATAGAAAGTATGCTTTGTGTGTGTGTTTTCTCATATTGTGCTCATTAGGCTCAAGGTATAAATGGGGTTTGCTTGCTGCCTAGTCTTCAGAAAAAAAAAAGACTGAATCAGAGTGATACATCAGTTTTGTCACATTTCCTTTTTTTCTTTTTTAAACCGAATCTGTGCAGTGTTAGCCTCGATGTGGAAGAGCAGGAAGTGGAATATAAAACCGCCACAACTTTTGTGCTTTTCATTATGATCTTGTGTTCTAAAGTCACTAATTCAGCTTGTGGATGAGAGAATGTTGAGAGCTAACTCAGAGCTCTGAAATCCAAGTCACACCATAAATCAATAAATCATTCATTTATTTATTTCACCCCCCCCACCCAAGGAAAACAGCGTTGGATGTTTCTTAAAGGCTAAAGCGAGACACGCGTCCGTCTTCAAAAGCACGGAGAGGAGATCCAGCTACGCGATGGTCTGTCACAGAGACTCGGAGTCGGGATGGCGAGCTCGGGGTAAACCCGTCAGCTTTTCATGAACTTTTTTTTGTTTTTTTAAATGCCACGAACTCATAAAGCAGCAGCAGCAGGAGGAAAAGGAGGAGGAGGAGTCAGTATATAAAAAAACGGAGGTTTGGGAAATGGCGCACGACTGGACGACATCCTCACGTGTCTGTACTGTCGCTGTGTGACGTGTTAATGACGTGACGGCGATCGAAGCGCGCTCTGCTTCCGCTCAGTCACCGTGTTTCAATTCGTTAAGGTCGGTCTCACAAATCGTTCCTCTGAGTCGCTGATTCTTCAGCTGTTCCTTCTCCGTTCGTCTGCGGACTTCGTAAAGTTCGTCGGTCGCGACTACCTAGTAGTCATCCAAGTCGTACAGCTCCTCGTCTTCTCCTTGATAGTCCATGCCCTGGAAATCCACCCTGTAGCGCAGGATTCCTATACGGAAACAAACAAACAAACAAAAAAAAGTACTTAGATCTATTTAACGTCCATCTTGTAGCTGAAGCATTCGTTATCTAAAATGACATCATAAGGACCTCCTCAACACTGAACAGCGTCAATCTGCGCCTGACTTTTAACAATTTAATAAATAAATTAATTGAAATTCTTCAGGAAGGAGAATACGATAATGAGAATCTGCATCCGCCATCATCTTCACTTCAGAGTTCGTAGAAGAACCTAACTAATAATTGTTGGCAGAAACCACAAATATATCCCACAATTTTTTTTATGGCTTTTTAACGCTAAACTATCAAGAACAATACAATTTACTCATTTTGTAACGTAAATATTAATGTAAATTCAGCTAAATTTCTATACTGTATAAATATAAATAATATATTATACAGTAATACTGTATTAGTACTGTAGAGAGAACAGAAAGCGACCGCAGAGAAAAACGAGGCTTGTGATGGTGAATTATAGGGCTGAAACGATTCCTCGAGTAACTCGATTACAAAAAATGATCGAGGCAAAATCTTCTGCCTCCCTTTTATTTTTTATTATTTAGCTTCCTTTAATTAATTTTAAAAACTTGCGTTACGTTATTATTTGTTTGGCGTGACACAGCGCGCTTCCGGATGCAAGCCGCCAGTAAACACAGACGAAGAAGAAGCGCTTACGTCACCCACAAAGCGGAAGGAGACGCAAACAGTCAGCTGTGTATTGATTTGAGGGAGCGTTCTGTTGCAGGCTGCGAAATGGAAGGGAGCGATAAAATGATATTAAAATTAATTTTAATGTGTGCCTTAGTTTTTTTTGATACATAAAGTCATTTGAAATATCTTTTTTTAGTTTTGGCATCTGAGAAAAGGCTTTAAAATGATAATGTATGGCCCTGTAATGCCCTTAATTGATCTCAGTTAACTTTAAGCTGTTCCTTGTATTGTGAATAATGACGATGTTTATTTTTAATAAGATGCTGTATGCATTTAAAAAATAAAAGTTGATTTTTCTAAAAAGAAAACCAATTAAACTTTGTTTCTCTTATATATTTTACATTGCTGTTTAATTAAGCAAAAGTACATTTTATCCGATAAAATTTTTGGTAGAATACTCGATTACTAAAATATTTGATATCTACAGTCCTACTTACGTTTTATTATTTATTATTTCACTCCCTCATCTTCTATACCGCTTTATCCCCTGTCTTTATCCCCACAGGGGACCTGGAGCCTACTTTATTACTTTATATGTTCCCCACGTTTCCTTTAAGCCTAATCAGATTCATTGTTCTAGGATTGGATTATGCATGTGTTCAAGGCAAACTGGGACTTTCTCATGAATGAAAGTGTTAAAAAATATTGACTTTTCCAGAAGACTTTAAGGACACAGTACGGTGATGAGACTCCTAGTCGCAGTAAAACATTTTGAATGGTGCTTCAAATGTTTTAAAGAAGGCCATACGGACGTGAAAGATGATCCTGGCCGAGGCGGCAGTTTAATGGTGTTCCTGGGAGGCCAGCGTGTCAGTGTGACCATGGCGCTTTCTACCTCGATGGTACCCAGGCACTGGTGAGCGGCTGGGAAAAGTGCCTTAGTGTAGCAGAGGGATTATATAGAGGAATAAAGGAAGTTTTTACTCTCATAACTGTGTTTTGTTATTATACGCAAGCCAAAGTCCCGGTTGAGCTTGAATGCCACTTGTATTTAAGTCTAAATCCTTCTCGAGCACAGTTCAGATGAGGTTCAGGCCATAATTTCTTGCTCACTTGGTTCTCTCAAGCTGTCAGCTATTATTTATTAAACATTAAATGCGTGTTTAACAGTGTGAAGAGTTTTACTGCAGTGCTGCTGCATGCTTCTTTCTCCCTCCTGGGATCCGGAGCAGTAGAACGTTTCCCTCAGGCTGGTTCCCAGGTCCAGGGAACACCGATCGCTGCTTCCCGTGCAGCTGCAGTAAAGAACAGCACAGCTTTTTTTTTTTTTTTTTCTCTCTTATTCTGGTCTTGCTGAATTTCCAGCAGCTGTTCTAAGCTCTCAGGATATGCACTGTTTTCCGGTGGACAATCTGTGATCGAGCGTGAACTTAAACGTTTCGTACAGTGAAAGTCTAAAACTATTTGGCAATGACTTTCTTTCTTGAGAACGTATACAAATTGTAGAGAAGTTTCTGACATTGCTCGGTGCTCTCTAAACAGAATGTGCGGATAAAACCTGCACCTCTTAGCAAAGTGTTGGAGTCACAGTTGCTACCAAGGCAGGATGTTACCAGAGCTAAGGTCGGTGATAACGCCGCCGTTTATGTTTCTACGTGGCACAACCCTGGCCTTGGCCATGCCTCAGAGCTCTAGCACCAAGCACCTAGACTGCTGTAGTACTCTTAAGTACGTCGATATTAGTCTTGAACATGGATGCCTCAAGGGTAATTCATATTTCCTTACTCAGAACAGTGAACTGTACGATCAGCATTTTAAATTCGACAAGCTACTAAGTCTTTATGTTGATTTGAACTACGTTCAAGTCAAACCGGGACTGAATAGAACAGTGATGAGAGTAAAAATTCCCTTTATTTCTTTATATAATCCCTTCATACACTAATGCACTTATCCCAGAGTTTCACTGGTGGTCTCAGATTCTCTGCTTCACGTATGAAACCCTGGCCTTCCAGGAACTCCTTTAATGGCTCAAACATGTTGAAAAGGCTCGGAGCGAGGTCAGGACTGTACGGCGGATGTGTCGGTAACTCCAAGCCGAGTTCCCGTAATGTGCAAGCGGTGCAGCGGGTAGTATCAGGTTGCACGTTGTCTTACAAAAACAGAAGGCCTCCATTGATTACTGGATACCAGATCGTTTTTTCTTAAGAGCGTTCCAGTCACAGGGACGGTTGTAGTGTGCTCCGAGCCACCTCGGTCCAGATCACGTGTACAGCTTCTTAAATTCAGGTCAATTTTATTTATATAGCGATTTTAACAATTGCCATTATCGCAAAGCAGCTTCACACAATCAAAAGAAATGATGGAAGTTTGAAAATGATTCATTTTGCACAAAGTGATGACTTTGTCAAACTTTGGCTTGAACGACCCTCATGGTTTCTGTACATACAGAAAAACTCATTTAAACATAAGACGCGCTGCTTGGTTTTCTTCTCATGCCTTGAGCCGCCATGTTGATTCGACATCCCTTTGTAAACAGAGTACAGATTTCTGTGTGCATGGAGTTTGCATGTTCTCTACCATGCTTGGTGGGTTTCCTCCGGGTTCTTCGGTTTCCTCCCACAGTCCAAAGACCTACGGATTAGGCTAATTGGCTTTCTACAAAGAAAGTTAAGAATTGCCCACAGTGTGTGAGTGAACGTGTGTGTGTGTGCCCTGCGATGGATTGCGTACGATAGAAGTGCTTCGTAATGCTGATACTTCATCTCCAAACCAGTCATCTGCAATAATAAATTGCTCTGAGGGTCATTCCAGTAAAGGCTGTGAGAAATAAATAGCTGTCCCACTGCCAAGTGTTTGTATAGAGTGGAATTTAAAGTCCTCATTAGAAACGTGAGCACCTCCTGGATTAGTTCCTGCATTGTTGGAACCTCACACTCACTGGTGTGAGATTTTCACCTGGGTCTCTTGCTCAGGCGCTTTGACCAGCTCCAATCCTCAACAGGTTCCTAGTCATTTTCTGCTTTTATCTGTGAAGTGTTATATGATCTGTCTTTATGTCCCTGAAAGTTTTTTTTTCCCCCTTTTCTTTAAAGCGCCATGTTCTGAATGAAGCGGGAATACTGAAAGCCTTCTGTTAAAATATTCTCTCGCTCCAGCTGAACTTTGTACTTTACAGGTCACCGTGTGTGCCTGAAAGTCAGCGAGGTTATTGTCACGGTAACCCTCACAATACGGTCAAAGGCGCCTCCGATAACGGTCGACTTCAGCCTGGACAAACTTCCTCCTCCGCCTTTCAGTCGCAGTTTTTTCCCTTCAGTCTTTTATATCCACATAGTTTAGGCCTGTTTGCTCAACAAATAACTGGTTCTCCCTGCTAGCTTTCGCAGATTTGTTTGGAGAGCAAATTCTTTGCCAGAGCAAACACCACCGCTAACTCCGTCGCCCCCCGCGGCCCCGTTGAAAGACGGCCTCGTTTTTTTTTTTCCCCCCTTCGCGCAAAATAAATGACGTCCCTCCATAAGGTTTGTGTTTGCTTGCAGTGTATAGATGTATGCTCATCCTCTCGAACATGCCAAGCCTGCTCGGGCTTGCGGAATACGTCCCTGCACGCTCGGCGGTATCGCTCCAGGACCCGGCAAGCTGCTTAAAGTCAGACCTGAAAAAAAAGAGGAGAAGAAAAGACATTTCTGTACAAGCTCAGCACTTTAGGACTGCACTTCCATGCTTATTCTGTGATCGAGATCTACTCCATTGGAACACTTTTATTTTTATTTTTTTTCTTTTAAACTTGACTCCGTTTTTATCAAAAAGGCTCCGCGTCATGAATAGATCCTGTCTCTTTGTTGTTGTTCTTTCTTTCCTGGTCAGTCGTAACAGATGTAAAAACTCACAACCGTGCATAAACTGTAGCTCCATTTGTCGTGTCTACTGTATTTTTTCAGGTCAAAACAAAACAAAAAAAAGACAAAATATTTTATTTTTCATTTTATAAAACACTTTCTTGATTTCCAGATAACACGCACAGAAACTCTAGTTGGAATAAATCTTTCGTTTCTCCACATTTGCCCCACATGGGGGTAGTAATTGTTTCAGCGGGGTCAATCGTACCCACTAGGTCTTTGCCTGAGGAACGAGCCACTGATTGATTGATTGGTTGGCATTTCACATGCAGTAAAGCATTAAACCAATCAGAGACGAGAATGAATTCTTGCAACCAATCCTCACACAGAAGGCGGGATTTAGTTGAAAATGACGAAAAGCTTAACCTAACCTCAAAATTGGAGAAAAACAATACTACTTCTGTTCCACAGCAGACAGAACGACTTTGTGCGTGTCGAAAATGTTATATTTTGAGTAAATGCGTTTTTTAATCTCGTCGGATTAAAGAAATAGTGTGTAAATGTAGACAAGTTGCCGTGAGACTGATTATTTTCCCGTAACCTCTAGAGCTGTACGATTAAACCCATTGTAATTTAATGGATCATTAGTTGCTTGAGTCTAGCAGCTTAGCAGCTCTATTGGATCAATCGATCTTTTTTTTTTTTTAATTCAGAAATTATTAAAAAAAAAAAAAAAAAAATTCAATTAAGCATGCAACTATTAAATGGACTTAAACTGACATGTTTTTAAAGAAATGCCACCAATATAAACCGTGTCTGTATCAAGTTGTTGCGTTTAAAGGCTGCTGGTTCATTACTGCCACCTACTGGACTGGAGTGTGGAGCAAAAGTTTGGCGGGGAGAAAAAAGGAGATATTATGGCTTTGTACACGACGTGACATTGAAACAATCAGCTAAACAAGTCATAAAGCATTTTAATGTTTATTAACTCCTTTAAATACCTTTTTTAATACTCAAAAATCGATGCTCTTGAATAGTAACCACAAGTGTTTTATTTCTTTTGTGGGAAGTTTGTGTGAACTCGCCAAAATCTGTGCACACGTACGCGGCATAACAGATTGGCAAAAGTTTCATTTGAGGTCCAAGACCGGGATCCTGAACAAAAAACAACAAAAAAAGAAAACCTATCAGGAATGACTTTTTTTTTCTCTCGTTAACTCTCACGCACGCGGGGGCGGCCGGCCGAATCCGAAGCCCGAAGGACAAAGAAAGGTCATGGCGATTACCATGAGAGCGCATTAGGTCCTTGTACGGTCGCTTTGATTTATTCATTCATCACTAACTGCTTAATGTTGGACAGAGTCACAATGGCTTACAAATACGTCTTTGTTTATTATCCGACAAGTTAAAGCCACAGAGTTCGGCATTTAAAAAAAAAAAAAAAACCTCACGTGCAGGTGCACACAATAATAACTGCAGTCGGGATCGGCCCAGAGCGTCCGTGAGAGCGGCTGCGATCGCTCAGGATGCTTGTGGGAGCCGACAGGAATGGGACTCGTCTGTTCCTTTTGGAGGAACGCTCTGTTCTGAACAGCTTGGAACTTTCGCTATGGTGATTTTGCAGGCCTGATGTTTAAAGCGCCAGATTGAACATTCTTCCCTTGAACATTATTTTTTACAACTGGACGTCTTTGGTCCAAGACTCCATATCGACCGAGCCTGATGAGTACCTTTCACATGTATACACTTCAGCGCAGTACCTGATATTTATTTTCTTTCTTTTTTTTTCTTTTTTCTATTTTACAGGGAAAGCCTTTGACATCACGTACGTGCGCCTGAAGTTCCACACCAGCCGCCCGGAGAGCTTCGTCATCTACAAGCGCACGCGCGAGGACGGCCCGTGGATCCCGTACCAGTACTACAGCGGCTCGTGCGAGAAAACCTACAGCAAGCTGAACCGGGGTTTCATCCGCACCGGCGAGGACGAGCAGCAGGCGCTCTGCACGGACGAGTTCAGCGACATCTCGCCGCTCACCGGAGGAAACGTGGCCTTCTCTACGCTCGAGGGACGTCCCAGCGCGTACAACTTCGACCACAGCCCAGTGCTTCAGGTAGACAGGCTGCATTTTGGGATCGTATTTGGTCATGTTGTTTTTGTCTAGGTCTCAGACGGGCTGGGATTTCATTAGGAGTGTTGAGCGTAATTATACCAGGTAGTTATTTTTGGCACACACACACACACACACACACACACACACACACAGTTCAGGTTCAGCTTTGGGTTTCCTACAGGAAACTCTTGTTCCCTAGGCAGATCGGGGAACGTAAGATGTGAGGGCTTTATAAGAAGAAAGATTTCAATGGTCGCGTTTTTCTCAAGGCAGTTCGAAATGCTACATAAAGATTAGGTTTTAAACATAGACCTGGCAACCCTGTACACTAATCCGGTATCACTTGTGAATCTCCCTTTTGTTGGACCTTAATACATAAACACAAGCTTTCCCTCAGTCTATTTACGTCGGTGACGGAGGTGAGAACTGTGAGTCAGCGAATCGTCTGGGTGCGAACGCGCCTCATGTTTGTGGAGGGCGGGGCATGTGGAGAAGGGAGTACAACCGGCCCCGGACTGGCGATAACAGAAGCTCCCACTGTACATGCATGTGTGTAGGACATTATTCTCAGGAGTTGCAGCACGTTGCTAGGTGACGCCTCCAGCTTTCCCACCCCGGTTCTCATTGCGCTTGGCAGTAACGTGGCCACAGCTGGAAATCGTTTGTAGGTCTGCTTGTCGTTTTGTGCGTCCGGTGTGAGCCAGATGTTCTTACGAAACATGTGCAGGCTGTTGCAAACTATGTGTGACTAAAGCGTGAGACTCGTGGAAATAGTTCGGTTGTTAATTTGACACCATCAGAATTTATGATGCGCTTAAGTAACTTAAATAAATAATAGGAAAGTTATTGCGTGAGATAGACGTTGGATCTTTGCTCTTAAGAGAAACAGCAACAGTAGAGTGTTTGTTGTCTTAGCACTTGGATGAGACTCGTTAATGTGAAGTGATGGGAATTATTTTCTTTTTTCATATGATAATAGAATCGTCAGCTTAGTTATAGTTGTAGGTGTATACAAAACCTATGATAAAGTATAATTCAAGTCAAACCCGGGACTTTTGATCGTGCAGAATAACAGAATACAGTTATAAGTAAAGTAAAAACTTCCTTTATTTTTCGATATAATCCCCTGCTACACTAATGTACTTATCCAGAGTTCCACTAGTGCTTAAATACCGTCAAGGTATAAAGTTTTCATGATCAGAAAATCTGCCTGCTTCACGTCTGAAACCCTGGCCTCCCAGGAACTCCTTTAATGATCCCAGACGTGTGGAAATGTGTTTACAGTTCCCACAGACAGATGTGTCTCTTCTGCAAGTCGGAGACCAGTTCTCCATCGATTTTCAAGAATCAGGGGTTTGACTCGCTCAACGTTTACAGTAACAGCTGCAGTGTGCTCTGAGCCACCTCGGCCCGGATCGTCATTCACGGCCTGCATTAAAACGTTTGCACCATTCAGATGTTTCATCACCGTACTGCGCTTAATGTCTTCTGTAAATGTCAATTACTTTTACGCCTTCATTCATCAGAAATGAACTGTCATTTCTGATGACGGGGGGGGATGCGTCCTCGGATGCGTCATTATCTCTCTTTTTATTGGCTCGCAGCGCCGTTTTAAGGAACCTCAGCTATTTATTTGTAAGCCATTAAGTTAAAGTGCGCAATTTAGTTATTTCAGACTAAACCAGCATTATCTCTCATGCTTTCGAGATTACTACTAAGTGCCAGTGACTCAAACCCTGCGTGTGTGAGGGAGACGGAGAGAGAGAGAGAGAGAGAGAGTTTGGCGTCCTGCCTGAGCAGGAACTCGCACTGGATCGCAGCTGTGTGCTGTGGATGAGATTTCAGAAAGCCTCCAGGGTTTTGTGCTGCTCTTCAAGCAGCTGGACGTTACACGTTACAGATCGTTTCTCATATGCTTAGATACATTGCGTGAAGATGAACAGAACTAACATGGCTTTTTACTTACGAGGTCATGTGATCAAACCCAGCGTTTATAGATAATCCAACCTGAACAGCGATCAATATAATATTTAATGACGCATCAGAGAATAAACTCCACTCGTCTGATCCACATGACGATCTTTCCCGGCCCGGGGCCTTGTCCATGAAAAATGAACTGTTTTGTGTTTCTGTGTATTTTTTCGTTCTCTCTCTCGTCCTCTGACTCACTCTTTGCTTTGTCTGTGAGAGCGTCTAGCTTAAGCCTGCTTATGTTTGCAGGACTGGGTGACTGCCACAGACATCAGAGTGACCCTGAACAGGCTGAACACGTTCGGAGACGAAGTGTTTAACGACCCCAAAGTCCTCAAGTCGTACTACTACGCCATCTCCGACTTTGCCGTAGGAGGAAGGTGAGAGCTTTTATTGTAAAGTGCAATGTTCATTTCACAGGTTGTTCCTGATGGTGATGATGATGATGATGATGATGATGCAGCAGCATCTGGCGTGTCTGCCACCAAGAATGCACGAACGCATGAAAGCACATGGTCATCTGGACTGATCTAAATTTAGGACACAGAAATTCATTAAACTGTCCAGGCTAGGATTCTCACTTTCCAAAAAAAAAAAATGGATTCAACAAAAATGA
Organism: Heterobranchus longifilis; assembly: GCA_028570985.1. Classification (NCBI taxonomy): domain Eukaryota; kingdom Metazoa; phylum Chordata; class Actinopteri; order Siluriformes; family Clariidae; genus Heterobranchus; species Heterobranchus longifilis. The sequence goes on along the minus strand of JAOVVB010000016.1, from coordinate 13,827,081 downwards.
ACCCAAGCGCTTTTCGTCCAAGTTCGAACACGTCCAAGAGCGATGATGTAACCTCCGAGCCGAAACGTATACGCTGCGGAGTGCGCCGCCAGCCTGCGGACGTCTAGCACAGGTTCCTTAAGAGATATGACTCCTGACTCACATCCAAGTGTTTTTTTTCTTTTTCTTTGTACGACTCAGTAAGAAACTGGAATGAACTGTTTTTAAAAATAAAACAATAAATCTTAAAGTGAAAGGGATGAATCAGGCTAGTGTTGAGAGTGTGTTAAGCAACTCCCTCGGCGCTCTGCATCACGTCTCCTCACCTCGATCTGTTTGAAATGTCGATCAGATTTCCATTACACAGCCCGCATTCCTGACATTCCTGCACGGGAGAGCGGGATTACAGCAGAACAGAGCGGGGCGGGTGGATCCTGTATCCGTGTGATAGCCCGAGGTGTTGATTAATCTCACCCCAAAAACCTAGCAGTTAATAACGCACACGGGGATGCTAACGTTTGGAAACTATTTCATCATGTCTCGATACTAAAAAGTTTCACGCATCTTATATTTCTAATTTCTAATATCAGACTAATGTAACATGCAAACATTTTTATGATGTCATAAAAATCAAAAGTTTGAATATATTTTCTACATTCTAGAACCATACCGGATTTTTTTTAAACTATAAAAGAAAAATTCCTAGCCTCCGAGTGGCGCAGTGGTAAAGCGCTCGCCCTATCATCCGGGGAGCGCTGGTTCGAACCCCGGGTGACGCTGTTTTCCTCTCACAGCCGGAGGCACAGAGAGAGCTGATTGGCCGAGC
>JAOVVB010000016.1:13804453-13818225 GCA_028570985.1 Heterobranchus longifilis | reverse complement strand
TTTGGCGTGTTTGATACACACATGCTTCACAACCGGCAACACAGAAAGATGTTCCCACAGCGTTTTCACGCAGCATCTCGTTCCCGCTTTTTCAGGGAACAGGGTTACAGCAAAGTAACCCGACACGTTTTCATACATTTTACAATGTTCTCTTCACATGCTATATAGTATGCAGTGTCATATATCACATCAACAACACACTGCTGCATCATAGACACAGACATTATTCCACACACTAAAGGTCCCCCCGCCCCCATTTTTTTTTTTTTTTTTTTACATCTGAGCATGTCCCTGCTGATAATAGTTATTCTCATTAATTCTTAGTAATATCTTCCCAATATATTTCAATTAACAATCCCAGCTGCAAATTAGGCTTATTTATGCGAGACATAAAATCAAACTGGGATCACTTATTAGACCCTCACACTAATTCATTTGCCAAATCTGTGTGATGGTGCATGTATTTCATTTTTTAATTAATGCTCATTTACTTTCCTTGTGTGCTGGAACAACAGTGGATTTAAAAAAAAAATCTAAAGTAAACGCCAGCTCTTATCCTAGGATGACTTTGCTATTTTACATCAGACTGCAGAGTTGAAAATAATTTCAATCATTTTTTTCTTATGACACCCTGTCACTAAAGAGGTAAAACAGAAAAAAAAAACTGAATAGGATATGAATCTTGGTTATTCAGAATAACAAAAACAGACAAGTGGGATCCAACTCAGTCTTTTTGACCTTGGGAGTCCATAGCAACTACTTAAGTACAAGATATGAGGGAAGTGTGTGTGTGTGTGTATGCACTGTATGTGTGTTTGAGAGAGAGAGAGAGAGAGAGAGAGAGTGCAATTAAGTAGATGTTTTAAAATGTTAAAGAGAAAATGCAGAACTGCCCAAACCAATCAAGTTGTTTTATACATTTTTGACTAATTGCTTTTTATCATTTCTCTTTTCCAGGAAGTCACTCCAAAGGACAAAGCTCTATCTCTGGTCTAAAGGGAGACACTCAAAAACCTCACCTCAAGGAGATGAATATTTATGGACCATGAACAATGGAATAAAAGACAGCGCCTTCTAATAGAGCCAAATGTCTTTTTCACTTTATTGCACCTACTTTGATATATTGATACAACAGTGAGCTTTAAAATGCTTTTACGCCCTTGAAAGGTGCCTCCATTGCTTACCTTTTTACCTAGGTAAAAAAAAATAAAGCCACACTCAAAGAAAGGTAGACAAGAACTGGGCTGTTGCAATGTCTCCACCCTTATTAAGTGTAATCAGATGGACCAGTTATTATGGATTATGTGCTCTTTTGGTTCTGCTTAGTCTTTTTCTGACCACTTTGGCTGCAAAACCCAAAGGACCAGGCCATACACATCTAAACTCAATTCGTATCGATGGAGACATCTCCCTTGGAGGACTGTTCCCAGTTCATGCAAGGGGCCATGGTGGAAAGGCCTGTGGAGAACTGAAAAAGGAGAAAGGAATTCATCGTCTGGAGGCAATGCTTTTTGCTCTGGACCGAATCAACAACGACCATGACTTGCTTCCCAACATCACGCTGGGGGCTCGTATTCTGGACACTTGTTCCCGGGATACACATGCCCTGGAGCAGTCACTAACATTTGTCCAGGCACTTATAGAGAAGGATGGGATGGATGTGAAGTGTGCTGATGGTGGATCTCCCATAATTACAAAGCCAGAGAGAGTTGTGGGAGTCATTGGTGCTTCTTCTAGTTCGGTGTCCATCATGGTGGCTAACATTCTGCGTTTGTTTAAGGTAAGAAATACGGTTCCCTATAAGTTGCGTGCATGTGCGGTCATGCTCTTCTGTTGATGCTTTCCACAAGAAAGAATCTGTGCAGAATGCTGATACAAAAAAAAATGTGTGTAAACACTTTGATGTTATGAATCTGGAAACATGAGTAATAGCGTCTCAAAAGTTTTAGTCACACTGCATTGTCCCCGCATACACAAATCTTCCGAGCAAACATCTGTGCTTGAGCTTTCACTCATTTCCTACCAATGTGTTTGTGAGAAAGAAATAGCTTAGTGCTGTTCACTGGTAAGTGGCTGAGTATTTGAAGAGTTTTGAATTCTAGCATTTAGGGCAAAGTGACAGTATAGGTATGCACATCTATGTAGGTTCCCTTCACAGTGCTTCATTTTTATTAAATTTTTTTTTACACAGCTTGTTTTTTGTACTGAGAAACATACAGATGATTTTTTAAAGTAAAACCAATGGTACAGCAGGAAGAGTAGTGTTCTGAGCTTAAATTACTGTCTTAGTGGAGTTTATGATCATGTTCTTCTGTGTGGCCTATCTTTGGATTCTCTGGTTCCCTCCCATCTCCCAACAGCATGCGTATATGAATAAGCTTTTCTAAATGGTCTCTAGGTGTGAGCGTGTGTGAATAGTGCCCTTCGATGGACTGGAATCCCATCTAGGATGTATTCATATCTCATGGCCTGTGTTGCCAGTTCTGCATCCACTCTGACCCAAACCAGGTTAAAGCGGTTTGTGAAAATAAATAAAAAAAATGTGTCAGTCTTGATAAATGACACTTTATGTTCATTATACATTTGATCTGTTTTATAGTTAAATATTGATATATACTCAGAAAGTATTTTTTTATTTCCAAGCTTCTAATATAGTGCATGTGTATTATGTAACCACCAGGTAATACATCAGTATGATATATGTTGAATAGCAGGTTTTTAATGAATGCGTGACCAGGGAGGATATGAATATGTAAATTGCTAAATAATAAATTGAATGTGTAAATGATGCAGTGCAGACAGAATAGAAGTACAAAAATATTTACAAAAAGACGTCAGTTGTAAAATTTTGTGTCATAAATAGTTGATGGTCCTCTAGTTTTCATTACCATTCTAATGGAAATATTCATCACCTTACCTTTCTACATTTCAAGCATATATATATTGCTGCTCAAAGTGTACTTTACTATAAAATTTAGAGTGCATTTGTTTATTAAGCTTCGCTTTATATATAGCAAAATTATGATTTATTTTCTGGTAATGGAAGTGAACTGAGGCAAATGTTCTGGTGCTGTGTGCACTTCCACATGATTAGCAATCTAACTGCCAGAGCTTATAATATCAGGAATAATCTCATACTAACCTAGAATAGCAAATATTTTCTCTGCTTTAACCAGATAAGCATTTAATGGAAAAAATATGGAGTTGGGCTTGAATGTGGTGTGATGAAATACATTTGCAGACTCTATGGGCTGTTTTTTTTCCAGATATTGATTAAGCTTAGTCCTACAATTAAAAGGCCTTCTTGGAGAAATGCCCACTGATAGTCTAATTTTCTCCAACATGTAATCCTGTCAAAAAATAAGCTTCTATCATTCATATTCAGTTTATTCCTGATGCTACAGTTAAATTACATCATTACTTTCCCTTCTGCTTGCTACATGAATTTCAAATCATTCTGAAAGATCAGAGGGCACCTCTCACATTTTTAGATGGATTCTGTGTAGTAATGTACCCAAATTTTGTTTGCATTCAAGATCAATTTTTTGCACCTGCTGTGTATGAATAATGTACGAATCTGTGCTTAGCGATGATTGTCATCCACTGCTGGTCTGTAGTTGCTATGATTGATCTTCTTCCTTGTTCTAAGCCTGGTGGCCCAGACACAGCTGCACGTTTAATGGATGTTTACAAAAAACAAAACAAAAAGACATTTATGCAGTGTCTCTCATCAGTGTTAGGGCTATGATTACAGACATATCTAAGGCAGGGTGTGTGTGTGCGGGGGTGTATAGTAGATTGGTGGCAGTGATGCTACGCCTTGGGCACAAGTGCTGCAGTAAGCATATTTAAAGCATACATGTATAATGCTACCACCTACTAATGGAGTGGTGGTGTGGTCTGGATCACTGCGTGCTTGCTTGGGCTGGATCACAAACACTATAGACACAATCATTTGCCAAATATTCATCTCTGCACGATAACAATCAGCTCTGAGATTGCCTATAACCTTGCACATATTCTACTACAACATCATTTAATCTTTCTACCCTTATCCATGCTCTTCAGCTCTTTACAAGCAGCCTTGTTATTTTCTCCACTTAAACAGAAGAGGTGTCCCTCCCCTTTTGTCAACATTACTTTAAATGAACATGCAGTTCTCCTTGTATTCAGCCATAAATGCCACTTGTTCTTCTTTATCAGTCATATTCATTTGCTCATGGACAGCTTTCTCATCCCATTCTTATTCATAAACAGTTTTCTGTCTGTTTAAAATTTCTTGTGTGTTGAATGGCACTGCTGGTGATCACTTGGAGTTTATGTAACATTTCTACAGTCTTCAAGCTCCAAGATTTTCCTTCCTAGACATCAAAAGACTTGCAAGAAAGCGGCTGGTGCTAAATCTTTCACTTTTTTAAGGTGCAGAAATCCTTGCCAGACTATATAGTTCTTTTCCAAGATGCTTAATTATGGATTAACAGTAAATCTGTAAATGAGCTGGTGTCTCACCTCATTCGTTTAAAGGGGTGGACAGAGGCATTTATTTAGAGCAGACAGATTAATTCACAAGGAAGAAAAGTGCAGCATATTTTAAGACATTTCCCACAAAACTTTTTCACCTACTGCATATAGCCTGCATTTTTTACTGCATACTTTGTCAAATATGGCATCTAAAGCACATAAGAGAATGACCAAAGATATAGTAACACCATGTATATACAAACTGTTGTCTATACCAGTTGACACTTTTAAAGAAAACCTGTCTCTGCATCAGTGGAGCATAATAAGTGTCCTGTCCTTTGTCTGATTAATATTTTAAATAAACATTGCAGCACAGCTGGGGGCTACGACTGTAGCTCCACGAATCCTTGCTGAACTCATCACAAAATACGCATTTAAAGGTCAAAATGCACTCAAGGTATTACCCTGAGACAGACTCCGGCAGCTGCAGGCCAGTGATTATAGCTCTGTGCTAGAGGTCTGATGGTTGTCAGTCCATATCTGTCTGTATGTCCTATCTGTCTGTCTGTCTACATTGAGATAGATAGATAGATAGATAGATAGATAGATAGATAGATAGATGGATAGATAGATGGATAGATAGATAGATAGATAGATAGATAGATAGATAGCAATAACATTAAGACCACCTGCCTAATAAAATGTAGCCCCCCCGGACCACCAGCACAGCTTTGACCCATTGATCTATGGAGCATGGTCTCTGCTGGCTTCCTTTCTCATAATGTACCCTGGTGCCACTTTTTTCCAGGTTTGTGCTCCCAGCAGCCCACATGATGTAAACAAATTGTGATTCATCAAACCAGACCACCTTCTTTTTTTGCTTTGTGGTCTAGTTTGAATGCTCACATGCACATCGTTTCAGTAAACTTATGTAATGTTATGACAGTCATTTCACAATCATTTCTTTCCAAAATTTTTTATTGATTGTTGTGAAGAAATGTGTGTGTGTGTGTGTGTGAGGTTGGGGGATTGGCACTGTACTGTATATACACATATAATACTGAAGAAAACATTGAAGACATTGAAATTGACAGAACAAATAAACAAATATAGAATTATATAGTCAACAACAATGTTAAATAACTTATGTTAATGTTTCAAAGAATATGTTTGCATTTTTGATTCTTTAAAGTAGTCACCTTTTTTCAGTCAGGTAGTTACTGGGGATGTTTTTTCAACAATCTTGAAGAAGTTCCCAGAGGTGTTGAGGACTTGTTGGCTGCTTTTCCTTCACTCTGCTGTCCAACTCATCCCAAACTATCTCAAGTGGATTTAGATTACGTGATTGTTGAGGCCTGGTCATCTTATTCAGCACTCCATCACTCTTCTTCTTGGACAAATAGCTCTTACATAACCTAGAGGTGTCTTTCTACAATTGGAAAATAAATGATGCTCCCACTAAGTACCAATCATAACAAACCATGGCTGTAATAGCTATGAAGTATAAGTTTGCTGTCAATTTTGACTAAGTCACCAGCAAAACCGGGGAACAGTTCAGGAACAGTCCATTTACACTCTTTACTCTACGTCTAACAAAAACACTGTAGTTAGAACCCAAAATTTAGACTCACATTTTGACATATCAGACCAAAGGACAATTTTCCATGAATCTAATGTCCATTCCTTATGTTTCTTGGCCCAAGGCAGTGTCCTCTGTTGTTCTTCTGAAGAAATAGTTTGTTTTTTATCTTATTGGTATATGGAGGCAAGATTACAAAAAGTGTTTGACTATCCAAATATAGGAGGGGTAGCCCAAGGTTATTTTTCAAGATCTTAAAGAAGACCCAAAACTGTCATCTTTAGCAGAAAGTTAATTGGTTTGGATGGTAGGTAACAACCCAGGAACCCCTGCCTAACAGGCCTGCCATGAACTGGAAGTTGCTGGAACATCAATGTCCCTACCTACACTGTATAAAAAGAAAAGTAAAAAAAAAAAAAACCCTCAAAATATTAAGACAGTGAGGTGCAGTAGCTTTTTTTTTGTTTTCTCGGCTGAAGCTTACTTTCAGCTTTAAGTTGGAAAGCTAGCTGTTAAATAATCATCTAACTAAATTTTTTGATTTGGCAAACTTGAATAGTTTTGTTCACATTCACAAACTTTTTAACAACATTTCTTAACACAACAGGAATTTTAGATAGTTGTTTTATTAGCAGCACTATTTACCCACATACATTTATATATACCCATGATTGGCTAGTATTGCTATGATCAAGGTGAGAGTGCAGACATGCCACCCAGTCCCCCTTGAAAGAACAGCCAGTCTGCTCAGTAGGGCTTTGACTCACAATGTCCATTATAAGGCAAGTGCTTTTCTGTTGTGCCACTCAGGGGGCCCTGCATGGGCCAAGACTGATCAGCTGGTTCAGTGCAGAATAAAAATAAGTAAATAAATAATTAAAACGTTCTCTGTTTGTCAGACAAAATAGTTTGGAACAAGACATACAGCATTAAACTGGTCAATCAGTCTCACTTGTCTGGACCCTGCATGGTGCAAAAGAAACCCATTTGGTTTATTATTTGGAGATTGTGAGTTCAAATCACAAATGAGCAGTCCTGTTGACAAATTTAAATTCTTGTCCAGTTTGACCAAATTGTTTTGGCTCGCAATGAAAATGTGAACAGAACTAATCAAGTTGCCCGAGCTTAAGTGAAAGAAACTCAAAAATCTAATATTAATATTAGATATTAATATTTTGAGTTTTGTCAACTTTTTTTTTTTTTTTTTTTACAGTGTATAAACAATAGTTCAAAGTACAAAGATCTAACAAATTTGACATGTTAAAGCTCAACTAAAGTGAAACTTGCTAAAGGACATTCAACTGAAAGTGAGGTGTGCTGTATGGATATTTTAAATCAATTTTGACCCTGTGTTGATGTCACTGAAATGAGGATGGGCTCACAGTAGAGTCTGGTTTCTCTCAAGGTTTCTTCCTATAGTTATCTCAGGAAGCTTTTTTTTGCAACCCTTGCCCATCAGGGACAAACTGATACTATAGTTACAATCTATACTTCTGCTCCTCATGTTCATGTACATGTAAAGCTGCTATGAAAAAATGACCATTGTTAGCTGTACAAATAAAATTTTATTGAATTGAAGTGAATTTCGGAAAACCTCAAAATAAGTGAACACTTATGCACCATATTCTTGACATGATATTCTTATCACATGTTCATGATAAGTGTATGTACTGTAAACCTCTGCAGTTGTGAAATGTCTATTGTTGTACAAATCTTATTATACTAATATGTCAATATTTAAAGTTATTTATTTATTTATTTTTATTATCTTTTTATTTTAGCCTGGTAATTTAGTACTGCATGAATGCTCTACTCTGTGCTTTATAACGTCCTAACAAAAGTGGCCATTAGGATTAAAGTGCCCAAAGTTATAAAAAAACAAAACAAACAGCAGACACATTGGACATTATAGATTTTTTTTCTTGTTCTAACAGTGGAGTTCGATATATTGTGTAAATTCAATCTCCACTAAGGTTTCTGCATTTGAAAACATTTGAAACACCCAAGGCCACATTTGCATATGACTAGCTGCAGTAATGTGGCTCTGTGCCCAGTCAGTAAATACCATAGTAACAAAAACATGCTTCTTCATGTAAGATCAGTTAATTGTGGTGCAAGAGAATGGGTTTGAAGATCATGCATGCTTTCAGCAATAGTAATTAGGCCGTTAATGCACTAACAAAACAACAATTTGACATTTTTTAGTTTCAACAACATTGGCAATATTAGCAGTAAAATTCTATGCTTGTACCAGAGAGGTAGAAGAAGAAGAAAAAAAAAAAACTTTTAGCAGCACATTGGGGAAAATAAATGCTCTTTTCTTCAAGCTTAGCCTAGAGACAGTCCAAATGCATGCATTTGCAAACAGACAGATACAAGTGTCCAAGTTTCAGCATATAGCCTGTGTACCTTATCCAGTATTTCTTTTGAAATCACAGTAGCCAAAGGGGAATTGGTCTCCCTTTAAGGCAAAGCCAGCTATTTTCCACAAGATGTTGGCTTTTCACTAGATGATTGAGTATTACTTCATCAGGGTGTTGGATTAAGTTGAGGTCATGGTTCTGTGAAAATCTTCCCCTACTGAATGTTCTCAACAAACCATTTTGACAAGGACCATATGTGCGCTATTCCGAATTGGCAGATTAGGCTCAAAATTTAGGTCAGCATTTATGAGGGTTTCTTCAGATTCAGAATCACCTTACAGCGGTACTTAAGTTGATTTTATTTTTGGTGGTACCTTTATGTTATTAAAATTGTTTGCATGTAGCTCAGTTTTCAAGTCTAAATGGCTTCCTGAACTTGCTTTTAATGCAAAATAAACAAATAGCAACAAAGCCTAATATTTTGATTAGAATTATACTTGCAACTAATCTTCTAAGAGCTAGTGTTTTGACAATACTGTATATTTCTGAATTAGGTGTCCTACGTAGTTGGAATTATCACATTAATTACTGCAAATGAATCACTGCATTTTCAGTAAACTTAAAGTACCGTGGCATGTATGTGTGCAGCATTGGCAGGGGTGAAAAATGTTGCATCAAAGTTGCAGCATGGACAGGCCATGAAAATATTTATTTTATTTTGGAATATTGTGTGCTAATGCATAATTATGCTCATAATTAAATGTGGCCACAAGGCACCAAATTAGAGTCATGTAATTGTAATGGGTGTACAGGACGTAAGCTATTTTCTCATGCTTTTATTTTTGAATTTGTATTGTTCAGTGGTGCTGGACTTAATACTGCTTCTCCTTTGAGCCATAAGTGACAAGGTACATTGTGACTCTTAATACGGTTCATTGCCATGCTGAAATGGAAAATAAATAAATAAATAAAATCCCACCATGTTTAAAAGTGAAGAATTTCCTAGGATGTCACTTGATCAGTTGTGACACCAGACAACCTAGCTTCAAACATAAAAAACAGTCCTAGAGCATTATCCTTCTCCTCTCACATTTTACAGTTGGAATTATATGTTGAGGCAGGTAGCGTTCTTCAGGCATCTACCAAACCCAGACGTATCTGTCAGACTGCCAGACACTGAAGTGTGATTCATCACTCCAGAGTACATGTTTGTACTCCTCCAGAGTCTAATGGCACTGAATTTTATATCACTTTTACTGATGTTTGACATTGTGCTCAGAGATGAAAAATAAGGTTTAGCTACTGGGCTTGAAAACTTTGCTTCCAGAGAGTCTGGAAATCGGTAGTGGTTGTACTGACTGTCGACAAATGATTTTTACTTAGTATGTACTGTCTGTGTAGCCTGTCACTTCATAGATGTGCTGTTGTTGCTCATTGATGTTTCCACTCAGTTCTCCAGAGCATCCCAATATCCTGCCAGTGTTTTCCATGGAGATTACATGGCAGTGTGTGCAAGTAAACACCTGTGTAAGAAAAATACATGGCTTAGAAAATAAAGTACACTATTAAAAATGGGTGTCTGGATCCTTTTTGGCATACTAGTATTAGGGGGCTTTTTAATTAAATGTGGCCACATTAAAAGGTGATGAAGGTGAAAAGGTGATGCCTTTTAATAGAATATGTTTATTTCTTGTCACTGGCACATTACTTCGAATGCTCTGAACAAATCTCTAGAAAGAATTGAGTATGAATCAGTTTCTTTAGTCTCATTCTTAGGTTATTGAAGACACAACTACTAAGCAGTGGTTGTGGTATTAGTGGTATTAATGTACTAATTTAATTCATAGGATTAATAATTTTAATGGTAATGATATGATTACATGAGTCTATTTCTCACCTGATAATTAACCTCAGTGGGCAGGAAAAGCTGATGGCAGCTGACATTACTAGTCCATAGTGATTACCCCAAGGGTCTCTGACCCAGAGCAAAGACCGCCTGGAGTCCCACTCCACTCAGCAGGGTCACTCACAAAAGGCACTCAGACTTGAGTCACACTCCAGTCGCATATTGACTGGCTCACAACGTGACTTGAAATGATGACTAAAGATGTGATGTTTTTGTCTGGATAAAAAACAACAACAAATAAAGCCCTAATAAAATATAAATCAAATTATAACATTTTTACAGCTTTACTATGTCAGTTCTGTGACTACCATGCACAGTAATTTATTGCAGTGGTATTAGTGTGCAGCACAGTGGTAATTAAGGGCAGCAGTAGGGAAAAATATAGAGCAGTGATGGAAGCAAAGCAGTTTTAATAACATGGTTGAAGTCCCCAAAAAGCAAAGCAGGAACAGCTATACTAGGTTGAAAAAAAAACAACAACACACACACACACACATATATATATATATATATATATATATATATATATATACACACACACATTGCATCAATTTATTATTACAAACCTCACATTAACACGTCAGTTATTGAAGTGTTACTGTAATTTAGGGATCTAGACTGCTGTTCTAATTCAGCATTGTCTTTGCAGTACTCACTCGCAATGTCGGCAGCCACTGAAGTTGTGATATGGTATAAAAAGCATTATTAATTGAACAGTAGGCCTTAATTAAATTACCATATATATAGCATGCAGCCAGATAAATTTACTGTATAAAAGAATCTGTGCTTCCAAAATGTTAAGAAACCTTGTAAATCAATATACTGTAAACACAGGTAGTGCTTTTCTAAGATGAAGTAAATTACTATTAAAATAGGATGCAGTAGAACAATGTCTATCATAATGAAGAACATTATTATTGTTCAAAAATGCGTGTCCAAAACACAGTGAAACATTGCGAGTACTGTACCTTGGTCTGCGAGTATTTTGCAAGATGAGCAAAAATTGTAAATAAATTTTAACTCTGTAAACGAGCGAGGTCTCAGTGAGCGTGCGTTACTCGTATAGTCAACATCTGTGCGCGCATATACTGTTTACTATAACACTGTGACCGCGCGTGTGTGTGTGCGCCTCAAGCATTTTTTATTTTGTTTTTGTTTGTATGTGCATGCGCACTTGTGCGAGTGAGAGTCTCTGTCGGTAAACTGGGGAAATTTGCTTTGATATATACAAGCACGCTTCCGGAACGAATTATGTTTGCAATCCAAGGTTTAACTGTATACATTTTTATTACGCCCAGTAACTCATTTTGGTGGACCAGGTTTAGGTGGAGAGCAATTGAAGTGTGTAGTAGGTCTAATGAATTAATTTAACTAACAGGTTAAAAACTTTGATTTTTTTTAAAGAAAATTTATAAATAAAGCACTCCTAGTGTAGTTTCAGCAAGTTTGTGTCTGATGAACTACTTGTGACTTAAAAGCAAACAGTATAACTGTTTCAATTTTTAAATCCCCAAAACCTTCTTCAAATTATGTTCGTGCAAAAAAAATAAGTAAATGAAAAAAAAATGTCTCATAATATGCCACTGTCTCTCAATCTCTAGTCTTGCTGATTCAGTGCGTTAGTTCCCTCATGTCATCTAAGTTATATGATATTTTTACCTCAGTGTTGCCTGTTGTTCTGTGTCTAGAGGATTTCCTCTTTTATCTTGAAGAATATAAAGGGTTTTGACAGTGCAGTTTTTTTTCAAGTGTATGCATTTGGATTGTGTTTGTCTTGGATTTTGCTTATCTTATATAAACATTTGGAAAGATATCCTCACTTCTCATTAAATCTGCTTTTAAAAGATAGAGTCAACATATATCTACTATTGTTTTGCTCATTCCTAATGAAATAATATGCAAACATCAGCAGTTATAAACGTTTAGGCTAGCAGAATAGCAACTGTACATCATTGAAAACCAGATCAGGTTTAAAATAACATTTTTGATTTGTTATGCATTTTAGTCTAGTGCAACCCATTTTCAAAACAAGCTCTACTCCACATGCACAATGAATCATTTTGGTGGTCTTGCTAGCTATCAGTAGGCCTGTGATTGAAACTGTTGTAACCTATAAATAACTTTGGGTTTGTGGGTTTGCTTTGTGGTAGGTAGTCCAGTCACAGCTAGTTCTGAGTTGGACATGTTATGACTGATGTAATACAGTACTACTAACTGCTAGGCTAATGCTAGGAAAGAGTGTGACAAAAATACTGCATGTACGTAGCTAAAATCAATCTGATGTTTTGTGACAGTAATTGCTATAGATATTACATAGATTTAGTGACATTCTCAGTATTTAAGGTATTTATATTATTTTGAAAGACATTAATCAGTGTGTACTGTAGCATGGAGAATCATATTAAATGCTGTATAACACGGCAACAACAGTGCAACAATTCAATTATGCTTGACAGCTGTAAGAATATTAAAAAACAATTCAAAGAGATCTCTGTTAGCTGACAGTGGATTAATAAAAAAAACATGTAAGAATATACTTTTCTAGGAAAAAAGGGTCATTCTGCTTCAAGAAATTAAGTAGGATCATTTAAGGGATGTGTACAGTATATTTACGCAACAGCATTATCAGTCATTTAATTAACCATTTTTTCCCATTCCCGTATCATATCATAGTAGTGGAAGTTCAAATAACTCAAATAACTCAATGTCAAATATGTTTAAAGGATAAAATAATTGGGTGCTGGCTGACACCTGTTATCTGACAATGTCACATCCTCCAAACAGTATTGTTCAAATAGAAAGGATCTTTCTCACTACATGGCATTTAAGAACACTGACAACATGTACACCTTCACCCTTGGCTGCTTTTAACCTGTAAATTGGTCAGATGGGACAGTTGGGAAGCATTCCGTTAATACACAGTCCTGAGAGGTCTAATTTAGAATATAGCTGCTGTTTTCTGCTCAGAGACCAGAGCGAGAATGATCCCATGACAGGTGTTTGGTAATCCATGTGGAGGGCTGTTTCTGCTTAAAGATTTTACTGTACAGTGCTGGGTGGATGAGCCAACTTAAAGGCTGAAATGGAAACCCAGAAAGTTAAAACATCATACTTTTTTTTTTTTGAAGAAAAGTAGTTGACAGATTAACTGACCAACATCAGGGTTAATATAAACAGATTAACTGACCAACATTAGGGTTAACATTAACAGCTCCTGAAACTAGTAAAAAATAAAATGTTGAATTGAGACACATATGTCCACTTTTATAAGGTCAATGTGATGTACTTGCATTTCTGATTTTATAATCTGTATAATCCTTCTTACACTTTCCCAATTTTAAATCCATAGATCTATAATATTGTAGCATTGGAGTATAGTTATAAACTATAAGTATAGCTATCACTGCACAGTTTGTGTAAAAGGGTAGAGCAGAGAGAGAAAGGGACCACTTTTGTGTGTGTG
>JAOVVB010000016.1:13788224-13799046 GCA_028570985.1 Heterobranchus longifilis | reverse complement strand
TACACACTCTCCTAACACACATTTCAGTCCAAACAGCTTAAAAAAGTGCATGTAGCACCGTATGACCCCTTTAAAAGGCTTCAGCATAAAAGAAATGTACAATATTTACTGTAGAATTTTGTACTTTTACGCTTGGTGAAATATACAGTATGTGTACAGGCCATCTACAGTAAGTAAAAACTGTCAGCTGTGCAAACAAAGTGGCTGCAGTAGCTGTGTGTATGCACTGCACTTAGATGTAAGTACAGTGAAAGGCACAGAGCTAACCAAGCAAGATAATTACATTGATATTATTTGCTTTTGTCTCCTGCAACTAGGTAACCCTAGTGACTTTTTATTCTTGTTCAGGTGTTATGTGTTTTGCAGTATGCAAATGATCACAAAGATTTTCATGCAAGTAATATCAATTGCCACTTAGGTGTGCGACTGTCTGGATGCTATGTGGACAAGTTCCCTGAAACAGTTAAACATGTTCAGAAATGTAATAATTTCCTCAAAATCTATAATTTTTGCTCATGTTCATGTTTTTTCCCCCTTTAAGTCAGTTTTATGTCTCAAGTTGATCTGCATCATAGAAATCATCGGGTCAGACACACTATAAACAGCACTATAATTCAACCAGAAGAGAGTTTTTTTTTAAATCAAGGTTGATACCATGCAGGCGGATACTGCATTAACTTTCCAGATAACATTAAAAATGCTGACATCTGCTTTTTCAAAGTAAGAGCAGAACCCAGAAACTGCAGACTATTTGTTAAATATTTACTTAGGATGCTTGTTAAAAAAAAAAGGCTTTTCCTGCATTGGACGTTTTTATTAATATAATATATTTTAACTATGTTCCCTTTTTTGTGCACCATTGTAAAACTGTTGGTATCTATTAAAATCCAAAATGGGACTCAGAAACAGGCTCAAAAACATTAAATTGTAACATTCAAAACTGACAGCCCAGTAGCATACCAGGGGCTACTGCAGGTTGAGCACAGATTTTTTAAAATTATTTTTTAAAGCAAATATAACCAAGCATACAGTATGTTGATCTCAGCACTATGCAGTTTCTGGGAAATTCATTCATGAACAATACTCTCAGAGTTATGAAAAATCATCATATCTTAGTTGAAGTTAAACTTTAATAAATAATGTCATGAGCCAGTTACATGAAGGTTATCCTTCTTATAATTGAAATCCTAGTTCCCACCATAAAAAAGAGAGATTGCATTCAATATTTAACAACTGAAGCTCATGCAAAGTTAATCAGAAATGATGAATTTTGCTTTTTTATTTTGTTACATTTGGCATAAACAAATTCGAAGAGAAAACTATGGCCTTCAGTTGTAACTTTGTTTTTTCAAGTGATGCTTAAGCCAATGGGTAGTAACTGAAAAATAATAAAATAAATTAATTAATTAATATACAGTAGTGAACACATACAGTGGTACCCGGCATATGAATTCTAAAGGCAAAATTTCGTATTGCGAAACGCATTTTCCCATAGGAAATAATGTAAATGCAGATAATCCGTTCCAGCCACCAAAACATATTACCAATTTCAAACTATAATCATATTTTTGCATATAAAAGCAATCAAAACATTTAGAAGACATGTAAATAAAGTAAATGTGAAATAAATATACATTATAACTCATTTAATCTTCATTTATGATTCCTCTTGGCACGACTGTTTTAAAAATGAAACTGAAAGTGGCTCTGTTTTCCTCTTCCTGCCATCCTTTCTAATATTTTAGGGACCCATGGTGCTATGTATTCACTAAATCTTGCACAAAATGGTAAAATAAAAAAGTAAACTTGCTTTGTTTGTCTTTCCATTGATGCAAACAAAATCCATCTGATATCATACATTATACTGTGCAATTTGGATAAAAAAAAAAACTGGCATTATTATAAAACATAATACCATAATGTATTGTAGTATTGTAGGCAGTCACATCTGATTTACACCTGATGACGGTGATGTAGATCGTATAGACCATATAAATCACTGGCAAATGTGGCTCAGTGTTTATGGATCAGAAGGTCAGGTGGCTTAAGCCCCTGCATTGCCAAGCCACCACTGTTGGACCCTTGAGCAAGGTCTGTAACCTTTCTGTGCTCCAGGGGTGCCGTATCATTCTGCGCTCTGCTCTCAGCTTCCTAATCAGCTGGGATATGCTAAGAAAAGAATTTCACTGTGCTGTAATGTATATGTGACAAATGTAGGCTTCTTCAAAGAAACTCTGAATTGTAAAACAGTGCCTTAGATACAATGTATCTTTAGATAGAATAGAATTAGATAGAATGCTCTGGGAAGGCATAAATAAGAAAAGGATTCTGAACTAACCATGACTAATGTGTCTGGTGTGTGGTTGGTCTTACATGATAGATTATGTATATAGCTATAGTTTTCTGAATGCATTTAAGGCAAAAATTCTGAAGATTGTTTAATGTAACAGCATGAATCTATTGGACTGACACAGGGTTCACTTTCCCTTTAGGCTTCTAGATTTATTTATTTATTTGTTTGTTTGTTTGTCCATCTTTCTTTCTTTCCTTCTCTTTCTTTCTTTTGTCAATTATTTACTTAATAAATCGTGACTCAAATGATACAATTAAAGCATTTTTTCCTAAGGTGTTATCAGAGAATATTAACATGTAAAGAAAATATTATGCATATCAATATAAAAAATAAAAACAAGTTTTCTAATGTACTGGATGTCCAGTGTCTCTGCATGCGATTAAGCTAAATGTCACAGCAGTTTTCCACCTGCAATGTTTATAGCCTCATGAATCATCCATTGGGTTCTCGGTAGCAAGACAAGTCATTGTGCTACGGATGTAGTAACAACATGTCCAAAAGACAAAGACACTGTGTGCAAGGCAAGAAATAAAGCATATTAGTTTTTAAATTACGCTTTGGTGCATTATTTCATTGTATAATTTATTCGTATATAGGCAGAATGATGATATATGTTGGTTCTCAAGTTATAACGTGTTATTACGTGTTCAATCATAACAGTCTGACCTGATCGGAATAAATTTTTAATCAGAATGAGAGGTGTGGTGTAATCATTGATAATGTATTCAACAGGTAAATATTTTGTGACATGACATGCTTTCTGGAAGGGAAATTTTGCTTCTATTCCCGATCGATAAACTGTGTGAGAACAAGAGCTCCCACCTATCTTTATTTTCGTTTACTAGGTCTCTGGCTGAGGAAGTGGTACCAACTGGCTCACCATATTACATGTACTGTAGTAAAGCATCTTACCAATCCTAGACAAGACTGAATTCTTGAATTTAATATAGAAGGCACGATTTATCTAAAAAAGATGGGAAATTTAATCTAACCTCAAAAGTTGGAGAAAAACAATCTTTCTTTTTCTGTTGTATTTCTGACGGATTAAATGATTCACAGTGGGCAGAACCACGTTACAGAAAAATAAAGGCAGAAAAGTTAGACACTGGCTAATGCTTTGAGCAGGCAAATGCACATCATATCAGCTCAGCATTCATGTAAACAGTTAAGTTGGGATCTCTAATCGAAATGATTTCAATTGCTTTTTGTACATTTGATGTCATCTAGGTGTATATATTAAAATACGTTAATTATCCATGCTTTCACAGCGCATCAGATTTCTCGCTGCTTTGTGTTGTTTGTCTTCCAGCTTTATTTATTTGTGTCACACCTAACAGTTATGCTTATTTTTTAAAAAGCATTCAAATCCACACTGGGTGGATTATCGGCACATAAAATGCGGGGCCTTGCATCACACCGCACTGCACTGATTCTTGTGTCTATTTTTAATCACTTGCATGTGTAAGTGAGCTATAAGCTTTATAGAAATCTCTTGAAATCACACATTTACACTATGCACTGTGCATTTGACTTCTACTTAGTTTGTATGTACAAAAATTATAAATAATTAGGTGCATTTTAATCTGTGCTTAGTCATGCTTCAAGGCAAGTCTCTGGACCATATGGGATGTACTGATACCCTACTGGCCCAGCTGTGGAAAGGCAGTTTTGAGCAGTTTTCTGAAAGAGAAGTCTGATTTTCCACATGCAGACAGAATTTAAAGACGCTAAAACTAATGGATTGATCACTCATTGAATCACCCATGCCTGACTGACTTTGGTCCAGCCACAATGTGTGTTAGGAGATGGATGAAACTGTCTCTAGTTACAGCTCATTATACACTGAGTCGGATTCCACCGGGCTTCTAAAACTGGATTGTAAATTCTGGGTCTGGGTACAAGCCAAATTTAGGTGAGGATAAGAATTAAAAGATCAGATTAAAAGAAACAGCTATTGTTTATTTCCATTTCTACCTTTAAAACAATATCTTTTCTCATATATTTTTGATAAGTTCACCTACAGTATGATACCTTGGGCATCAAGGTGTTAGTTACTGTACCATGGCCAAAAAGCTTTATTCCAAATCCCTTGTGTTTGCAGCACGGATAAACAATAACTGGTTACATAATAATAGTGTGCCCACAAATCCTGTGGGAAATCTATGCAAAAGGATAACTGCCCATCAGTAAGGACGATCATGCCAGAGGTGGGTGTGCACTCCCTTCAGATGCTGTTTAATTTCATGCAGAGCAATCCCAGCACTGACTCCTGGGCAGCAAGCCAATTACACATGAATCTTGAGCATTGTAAAAGCTTGTAAATAAACCCCCTGAGCCTTGTTTTCTCAGTTGAAGAAAGCTCAGCCTTCCACAAAGCCATTCTTGTTCCAGGTCTCCTGTTCTCTGACAGTGTGTCTGAGTGACCACATTAAGTCTAACAATAGCCAAATTAAGAAATGCCATATGGAATGTCATTCAGTGCAGGCTAAGTAACGACATGCATATGTGTGCAGTCATAGAGGTGGTGTTAATGTGCAGTGTAATATAATAGTTATTGGCCATAAGCAAATATAATATCCTACAATGATGAAACTTTAGATTTGGTTTATTAAACGTAATCACTCTGATACTAGTTTACTTCCCATAAAACTACACTTTAATTATCTATGTTTCTTTCTTTTCTCCACATGTCTGTCACTGTTGTTATAATAAGACTAGTACTGAACTAGACTAATAAAACTAGACTGGAATAGTGAGACTACCTCAGCAGGAAATTTGGTTGTCTAACTGTTGTGGGTACATTAAATTGGCAATGTTATGGCCGTTGGAACACCGGTGGTATTGGGTTGTTTTTGAAAGTTGGAATTAGTTTGATAAAATGAAGTTGGACTAACATTGACCACACGATATTAGACCACTGTTGCAGATGTAACTGTTATTGGTTTTGATATTTCTTTTTAATATATTAACTTAAACTTGCTCTCTTGCTTTCTTTGTTCCTTTCTTTGTTTCGCTGCCAGATGTCTATAAACACCCTCCTCTTTGTTCCCTTAAGCTCTTTCTTCATTCCTTATGTGAAAAAACTCCCTATGGTTCATCTGTCTGCAGATATCTATACAACTTCCTCTCTTTGTTCCCTGAATTTCACCAGAACATGTTAAATGGCTTTTGGTCTTTAGTGTAACGCATGTACTGTACGTGATATGGGGCATTTGATGCAAGGCGTTCAAACAATAAGCTTTGTCAAATAGTTTCTCCAAGTCAAAAGACACTAGTATCCAATGTACATGTCAGAGTTCAGGTTTTATGAAGCCAGTTTGGACATTGTGCAAACATATTACAGTAAAGTACATTAAATACTTAGCAAAACTATATGGGATAATGCACTTGTAGATGTGTAGGAGCTTCACATTTGCCTCTTGTTGCTGCTATCAGTAGCACTGACTTTAGCACATTTGGGAGCCATAATGCACTTTATGACAATATTTAAAAAGACAAATAAATAAAGAGATAATACTACAGCACTCAAGAGATGTGCATGAAGCTTGTGTATTTGTTTTCCAATTTTAATTCCTGAACTATGTTATAAAAGTAAGGGACCATGGATTGATGTCACAATCAGAAAGAGCTTTATTGCCAAGTACATTTGACCGAAGCTTCCAGAGTTAACAACAACACACACAACAATAAAAAAAAAAAATACAATTAATAAGAAATGGCACAAGATGTGGGGTACTATCAAATAAATATTAGTGGTATTGCACCTATTGCATATACTGTATTAATATTGCACATATTTTTATTGCATGGTGGATAGAACATTTAACTGTTTATGAGGTAGAATGCCTGGGGGAAAAGCTCTTAATGGTCCAGGCTGTCCTGGTGTTCTGTGCTCTGTAGCACCGACTAGACAGCAATAGTTCAAAGAGAAGATGGCTTGGATGTGAGAGGTCCAAAGCGATTTTTTGAGCCCTTTTTTCATTCTGGATATATACGGTTCTTTAAGGATGGGCAGCAGTGCACCGTTAATCCTTTTAGCAAGTCCGAACCTTGCTTTGTAGTCATCTGATGTCTGATTTTGTAGCTGAGGCAAACCAGAAAGTTATTGAAGTGCACAAGACGTTTAACGACGGCCGAGTAGAACTGTGTAAGCAGTTCCTGTGGCAGGTTGAACTTCCTTGGCTGGCAGAAATACAACCTCTGCTGCTCCATTTTAACAATAGAGTCAATCTGATTGTCCCAGTTGGGTTTCTCCTGAAGTCCATGATCATCTCCACTGTTTTAAATGAGTTCAGCTCCAGGTTGTTCTGAATGCACCATACAGCCAGCTGTTCATACTCGCTTTATCCTGCAGACTCGTCACCATTTTGGATGAAGCAGAACACTGGATGAATGTGGTGCCATCCGCAAATTTAAGGAGCTTGACAGAGGGGTTTGTACAGGTGCTTTTAAAAACCCAGGGTTGTATTTTGTGTGGACGTCATTGCAACCTAATCATAACTGTATTACAATGTTGCCCGGCGTTGGAGATCCTGGGGACTGGCTTCTTGTTCTTGGTTTGTTTCCGCAGTGGAAAATTGTTTCCTATAAACGGTGTCCAGCGATTTAGATATTTTGAAGGACATGTTTTAGTGATATTTAAAAAAATAAATACTAGACCTACTGTACGTACCTCTGTATGGACGTTTACTTGTAAAAATGAAATAATGTGTGTATGTGATTGTTGAAATGTGTGCAGCTCGTGTGTGTAAACCAGTTTACTAATAATGGAAAGGCCTTCCCTTTGCTTTTAAAACAGCCTCAATTCTTAATGTCATGGATTTTGAAAGGTGTTAAAAACATTCCTTTGAGATCCTGCTTCATGTTGTTATGATTACATCATGCAGTTCCTGCAGTTTTTTCACTTTCATCCTGTGACTTTCCCATTCTGCCATGTCCCAGTGGGGTTCTACTGGATTAGATCTGGTAACTAAGAAGGCCACTGAAGAACACTTAACTCATTCTTGTGCTCATGAAACAAGTTTGATACGACTTTTTTCTTTGTGACATTGTGCATGGTCATTCTGCAAGTAGCCATTAGAAATTTGTGGCCATGAAGGGATGCACATGGACAACAGCGATACTTATACAGGCCGTGACATTTCAGCAATGATTGATTGGTATTATCAGACCCAAAACGTGCCAAGAAAGCATTCCATTGCACCACCTACACCAGCCTGGACTGTTGGGTCACAAGGCAGGTTGGGTCCATGGATTTATGTTGTTGGTCCCTACCATCTGTGTATCTCAGCAAACAAACACTGAGATTCATGAGACCACTGTATGTTGTAAAAGTCTTCAGCTGTTCCAGTTTCGTCAGAAGAAGTTTTAGATTAAGTTTGGTACATAAAGTTTATGAAGTTTATGTACACATAATGTGAACCTATGTTTAACTTTTTTTTGCATGTTGCTGTCTGCATCTTTATTAAGTAGAAAAACGCAGAATGAAAGTAATACTATTGTACATTTGTGAAACAAAACAAAATAGCCACTAAAGAATTGCTCAACCACTTAGATGAATATGCTTTTTCCATCTCATTTAGAATTCATCAGCACTGTTGGCTGACTCTTAACTTGAGCTAGTTGTGCATGTAATGTTTATGCCCTTTTAATTTATTTGGCTCATTTCATCAGCTCACTATCTGCCCATTCTGGGAATTTTACTGGGTTGAGGACAGGATTACGAGAGCCAGGATGTGGATGTAGGACTCCTCAAAAACACAGATTGGAGATGGCATTAGTTCAGAAGATTTTATGTGCCAGAATCACTGAAGCTCTGTCTGTCTCTGCCTGTGGGTGTTCAACACTTACAGTGAATGAATGAGAATTGATTTTACAGCTTCTCCAAGCCTGCCGATGTCTCCTGTCGTGACCAACTCCACACTGCTTATTTTACCTAATGTCTGTTTGCTTTCACACAGGCTCATGGGAGGTGTTCAGTTGAATCTGGTCTCAGTCTGTTCAGAAGGACATTTTTTAAATTTGTTTTTTAAGAACAATGTAAACCCATAGACTTTTCATTAGAATAAAGGCAAGATTAGTTTCAAGTTACAAAAGTTGTTTTTTTACTTTTACTCTGCCTCAATACTCAAAGGTTTACTAAAATGCAAAGATTTCCATTGATTTATGGAGTGACTTTATCCTTGAAAAAAGCTTTTACAGATTTATTATGGTTAGAAACTCCGCCACCCTACTGTTCTAATGTACCCTATCCAGCAGACCAGTCTTAATGTTGAATGCAGGCTCAATTTTACTCCCTTTGTGACAGACTGTTGTCTGATGCCCTCCTAAGTCTGTCTCAGACATACAGGCTTTATTTTAACTACAGCAGAAATGGTGGCATAGTGGTTAGCACCGCCGCCTTGTACCTCCAGGGTCCGGGTTCGATTCGATTCCCGTCTCTGTGCTTGGTGGGTTTCCTCCCTGTACTTTGGTGACCTCCCACAGTCCAAAGACATGCAGATTAGGCTAATTGGTGTTCCCAAACTGCCTGTAGTGTGTGAATGAGTGTGTGAGTGTTGGTCCCCTGCGATGGATTGGTACCCTGTCCAAGGTGTACCCCGCCTCGTGCACATATGCCAGTTTCCTAGGATAGGCTCCAGGCACCCCCACGGCCCTGTATAGAGGATTAAGCGGTATAGACGATGAGTGCAAATGTTCACCAGAAATATGTTAATTGCAAGTGATGCCACTGGTGTTGAAAATGTCTTTGTAGAAATGCTGCTGGGTCCCTCTGAGTTGGTTTACTATCTGTCCACCCACATTTTCATTTGCCCAAATTCAGACTCTATTTTAACCCAATAGTGATGTGATGTTGCACAATGTGATCACATTAAAGAACTGTAGGCTAACATATTGCTTCAGTAAAAAAATAAGACCAGCTATGGGGGAAAAAATCGATTACTCTTGGATACTGTGGGACATTGCCAGGAGGCTTATTACATTTAGCAAACCACCCAGGGTTTCAAAGATAATGAAATCTTAGTTGCCAACTTGTGACTCATCCAGTCTGCATAAAAGTGTTAGAGAGCCAGATTACACATCTAGGCACTGTGTACTGAATATAATTTAAAAAAAAGAAAAAGGTCATCCTTAGCACATCAGAAGTGCCTCTTGCCATATGTAGAAAATAGTTGTGCCAATCTGTTTTATATGTATTGGGTAGTTTTTATTAATAATTAGTCTGATATGAGACAGCATGGTGGTGTAGTGGTTAACACTGTGGCCTTACACCTACAGGGTCAACGGCTTGATTCCCACTTCAGATAATGTCACTCCAAGTTTGCTTGGAGTGAGTGAATGAGTGGTCTGGTATGTTATGTCAGTAAATGTGGATAAAATCTGCCTGTTTAACAACTTTTAAAGAAGATATCTTGCCTTCAGAATTGTTGCAATGTTCAAACAGTTGCTTTCTTTAAAAAAAAAAAGGCTTACAAAAGTGCAAGTGGTTAAAACTGTGACAGTAAAACAGTGTGTGTACAAAAATATTAGACTCTCCTAACTTGTTAGTAAGTCTTGTGCTTTGACCAAGTGTGAAATCATTTAAAATTTAACTGAGTAAAATACAAAGCACTGTGTAAGAATATGTGAAAATATCTATAGTTGTATAGTATTTCTTTGTAGTTGTATTCTACAAGATTTTTTTGATAATTTGCCCCTTTCATACCCTTAAATAACTTAGATAGACTGTATGGACAAATGTATGTGGATACCTGACCAATCTCACACATATGTGCTTGTTAACCCTTCAGTCCACCCGTTGATTTTATAATAACCTCCACTCTTATAGGAAGGCTTTCCATTGGAGTTTGGAAAGTGGTGGCAGGAATTTTTGTTCATTTAAGCCACAAGTTCATTCGTAAGGCTTGGCACTGATGTACTCTAGGAGGCTCAGCATGAAGTGTGCAGTCTTTGTAGGCTTGTGGCCTTTGCTCTGGACTGTGATGGCTGATCAGATATGAGATGGCCTGGTCAACTGGATTTTCCTATTTGTATAGAATTTTCCTATTTGCATCACTAGCTGTTTCTGCTCTTACTGTCACATGAATGTAATATGAGGTATAAATTATCTGTAAAATCATAATAATCGTTATAAAAAAAAATTAAAAAAGGACGTGGGCAGCGGCTTTTGATATAACAACACTTAACCACGTTTTATAAAACCTGTCTCACAGAGAGTGGATTACATATAAGCCCCCTCAGGTTTTTATTAGTAGTATTTTTCATTCATATATTGATATATTATATATAATTTAAAAAAAATAATAATTTATTGATTTAAAATATCCTCAGGTCCTGCGTCTGCCATCGTTCTTTCTACCCTGGCTTGCAAAGAATCTTGGTATAGACTGTTATATCTTTTGTGTTTAGGGTTAAGAGCCCCGCATATGTTGGCCTAATTTGAAGGAGCCTTTGAAATGGGAGTGTCTT
>JAOVVB010000016.1:13745192-13771638 GCA_028570985.1 Heterobranchus longifilis | reverse complement strand
GTTTCAAAAACATGTTATAGTGTAGAAAATGCATTTAGCATTTGTAAATTATCCTAAAGACTTTTAGTGTACTGGTACTGAAAACAGGCCGAGAGCTACGGAGCCATTAGACCACAAGCAAAGTACATAAGATTATATGTTAAAAAACATGAAATTTACCTTATGCCGATGAAATTAAAATAATAACGATACGAACTAACGCACATAATGATGCAGCTTCCAGCCGTGAATTCAAACTAGAAGCGGAGGACTGGGGAGCCAATCAGAAATAGACAGTCCGAATCTGCCCGCCTCCAGTTTCTGATTGCCTGGTGTTGCGCCGATTCTAGTCTCTGGTTGGCTGGAATAGTTGCAGACTTATAACACTGCTGCAGTTTGTGCAAGCGTAGCTTTATAATAGTGAGCGCACAGAAGAGTGAGAGAGTGCAAACATAAATGATCTTGAATGAGCAAAATTGATTTTCATTGACACAAAAACGAGTTTGAGAGCACGCACGCGAGAGAGAGATTCAGCGTGCAAAAACCAGGCTAAAAGCGCGCGCGCACGAGAGAGTAGTGCACTAAATATAAGCATAAATAAGTACATATAATTAAGTACATTTAAGTTTAACTGAAAATATACTGAGACTACCGTATATTAAAATTTGTATTCTAATGTATACTTTTTTGTACATTTGTACAATGATTATTTCGAGCATATTTTTTAAAAATATACCAAAAATACATTGAAAAAGTAAGTTTAAATATGTATGCTTTGGAAATTAGACCAACCTTTCACTTAAAGTATATTTTTCAATAATATATTTTGGAAAGTGTACTATAACACAATTATTTTGAAGTATGTTTTACGTTTAATTCCAAAATTTGGTAAAAGCATGATATTAGTATACTTTTTATATATTAACTGATGGTACAACTTTTTGTTAGTATATTTGCAATGTACTATCGAGGATTTCAATATATTTGTAATACACTAAAGTGTGTTTTTTTTCCACTGGGTAGTCAGAGCCGAGACTTAAACCCCATTGAAAATCTGTGGAATGACTTAAAGACTGCAGTCCACAAACAGTCACCATAAAATTTAACCCAACTTGAGCAGTTCTGCAAAAAATTGTCTTGATGTGCAAAGCATTGTGTGCCATTGAGATGGTGATTAGCTACATCTGATTGGGTTTACAAGTCTTGTCTTTTGACATGGTGGTGCTGTATCTTTCACTTGAATGTTAAAAGTTGTGCTGAGTATATACAGCAGGATAAAACAAAGACTGTGTCTGTCTTCTTTTACGGCTGCAGAGCAACAAAATGTGATTATTTTGCCGGGGTGTGATTCTTCTCTATATTCATTGTACTGGTAGACTTTTCGCTATACAGAGAATATAGCTGTGCTGCTAACTAGTGCTAACTAATAAAAATAAGAAGACAGAAGAAAGCTCTCTTACTTTTTGGAACAGATGAAAAGGTAACAGCAATGGAAAATATTGTAGGTGTCTTGAAACCTGCGATATCATGCGCCCAACATACTTTACTGTAGGTACTTAAACAAATAGCTCTACAACGAATATAAAAACAAACAAAGAATTATGAACAAAACAAAAAACTATTTTATGTATATGAGCACACCCCTGCTGTTCACTAGAAAACAAAGCCCTTCCTTCTGAGTGATGAGGGCAATGACCTCATCATTCAGGTGCTCCTTGGCTTTAATAAATCCATCAGCATGTCATTTTATTTCAAAAACTGTTGCTCTTCAGGGAATCTCAGCCACAGCTGTCTCTGAAGTTTAATAAATCAAAAAAAAAAAAAAAGATCCACAGCGCTCCAGTATTATCAAACACTATGCTAAATCAACTGGTACAGGGGGAGTGACATGCCAATCTAATAAAAATATATTTCAATGATACACTACAATCTGATTATATATTTAGTTAATCAATCATATTTTGAGACTTCATTCAGTTACATGGCAGGGCCTCAGGGAAGGCCTCAGAGAAACCCTCTGGTGTCCAGTAACCACATAATAACTGCAGAGAAGAAAATGTGATTGGCAGATCTTGGTTCCAAAAAAGGTTTGTAAGAACAGGAATGTTTGTAAGTAATAGAATAAATAAAGTGACAAGAATATGTTTTTCTTTTGAGAAATATAATGTTTTTACCAAATGATTTAAAGGCCTTAAGGAGTTTCCACTTTATATATATATATATATATTTTTTTTTTTTTCTTTTTCTTGAAAAATGCTGGTTTAAACAAAGTGCAATGTTAAACAAAGTACTATGGATTTAGCAGGGTTTTTTTATTGTGCACTTAAAACTCTATGTTTTGTGTCTATCCCAGATCCCCCAGGTGAGTTATGCATCCACAGCACCAGAGCTGAGTGACAACACACGCTACGACTTCTTCTCTCGAGTCGTTCCTCCAGACACTTACCAGGCCCAGGCTATAGTGGACATAGTGCGCCACATGGGATGGAACTATGTAGCCACTGTAGCCTCAGAAGGAAATTATGGAGAAAGTGGAGTGGATGCTTTTATCCAGAAGACCCGTGATGATGGTGAGAAAATGTCTGCTACCGTAGATTATTGTGTATGCCTTTAATGAAGAATATTTAAAAACAATCATTAAATAAGTAGAATACATCAGCAGTATGTAAATAATGAAATGAAGAATATAATTCCCAGGCTTATTTGGAGTACAATTGATTGTTATCAGATGTGTCAGAAAATAAGTAGAATAGAATTTCTAAACCATTTGCTTGGAAATTATTGTTATAAAAGATATTTTTCAGACACAAATTTGAAATATTACTTACACAACTGCTACTGAGGACACCATGCGAATTTTGTTGGCATAATAGTGGAGCCAATTTTGTCTGTCACAAAATGAAAAAGAAAAAAAAAAGTTTAACATTCTTTAATGTTAGTTTAACATTAGTTTAACAATTCTGCCAGAAATAACCTGTAGTGTTTGTTGAGACTGTGAAATGTATATTACAAACAAACTGCCTAAAGAAAAGTGTCCTTTGAATGAGCAAGCAATGAAACAATAACTGTAATCCTATGTAATTAAGATATGCTGCATTTATTTCCACAGCGTACTTTAAAGTGTGCTTTTTTCTGTGTTAAGTGTACTTTCCGCAACAAAATTCCACCTTCCGGGAACACCCAAAGCATATGTGGTTCCACCTTATGTTACCCTGGTAATGTAAGCACCTTGAATACCTTGCTGCTACCATGGAAATTTCAGACTACTGAATTAGAATATTGACTATGTATTGAAAGAAAAACTGATACCATAAAATGTGTATATATAATATTTTATTTATTTCTTTATTTTGCTCCTTATTTAATATCGTATCCAATTCCCATCCGTCATTGGTGCATTCCCCCATCAAGGCTACTAGTACCAGTCAGGGAGGTCTAAGACTCTCGTGTTTCCACTATGCATTTTATATATTCTTCATATTAATATAAACATTACACTATAAACATTATGAGTAATAATGTGAATCACAATTGAATAAATTATGAAAGATAATTAGTCATTTAATATTTTAACTTGCTGGAGGTATGTGGTTTTTGCATTAAATGCAGAAAAATTATACTTTTCTACAAAACATGATGAAAAATTCTACCTGACCCAAAAAAGAGAGAGAAAGTACAGAACTACAAAATAGTTGTACGCAATTGAGACTCCCTAAGGCTGCTTCATGCCTGTTTTCACACACTTGCCTCTGTGTAATGCTGAGATTCCCCTGAAGACCTTGATTTGCTGGTAGGTATGTTGTGTTTCAGGTGAAGCTAAATATTGCAGAGTTTGAAAACTCTGTTATAACATAGCCCACAAGTAATTTGCCATATGGGAAACAAACCCACTTATTGCTGTTGACACACAGCAACTGCAGAGTTCCCCAGTACAATTGTGCCTCTTTGTAGCCCAGTGCCACAAGCTAAGATACTGTTTCTTATTCATGTATTGACATCTTATCTCTCAAATTTGGAGAAGGGAGCTCTATAACTCAGAACTTTTACATTCCAGAAACAAAAATCATCACCTTAACACCAGGACATTAATGATCTTTCGTCTTTAACCACAAAGCTGGACAGAATGGATAGCAGCAGGCAAAGTCACAGTCTGTGCTTAAGAGTATGAGAAAATAGTTTACCCACAGTGCTTGAAATGGTCAGAGAAATGGCCAACAGTAACGCATTAATAAATTGTCAGCATAATAAAGAGATTCCGTGAGTTTCAAGTCTCAAAGCTGCTCTGATAACTCTTAGAGAGTGGGTGGCATATTTGATTTGAATGTGTCAAATCACATTAGCCATTGGGAAAAATTATCCATTTGAAGCAGAGGAAGTATTTATAGACCATGTAATGAATCTAAGAACCTGAAAACTGAATTCATGACTCATATTTTTGTGGTTAGAATTATTTGCAGGTGTCAAAAATAACGGTTGCATTAAAAAAAGGGAACTCTTCATCTTCATAACCCCTATTGCTCTGCATTATACAGATAATGATACAAAGATATCAAGACAAGATGATGTCTTGATAAAAGACAGCAAAGAGTTTATCTTAATATTTTGTACATAAAAAAAGAAGATGAAAATGAAAATGAAAGAAATGTATGAGTGTGGATTATCTGCTTTGTCTTTTATCATATGTAAAGTCTTTTGTTTTTAATTAACAAACAAAAAGCAAAAACAGACAGATTAATTTTTTGTTTCAGACTGTCAGTATCAAACAGTGTATCAGTTCACACAAAATCTCATGCAATAACATTCAATTTTGTTAAATAACTGCCTGAATAAAACTGCAAAATAATATCCCTAAAAAGCCCAATTTGAAAGTGAAATCCGAACTTACTCCATCCTTTCTGGAGTCGAAACGTTGGCAGTTGCTACAGTGGCAGCTAAAAAGATTACTCTTTTCCATTATTTAGCTATGGCTTCTGTCCAGCTCAGTCCCATAACTGTTCTGGGGAAGGACAGCATGAGACTTGAGGGCCGTGATATGAATAACCATGAGTCTCACAGATGCACTCTGCTTTCTTCTAATAGTCTTTTCTCGAGCCACAGGGATGTTTGCACATCTGCCCTTGAAGCTTAGAGGCGCAGAAGGTGAGAGAAGGAGACTGAAAAAGAGAGAATGTGATGAGTTGTCACAGAAGCCTCATGTTTGTTTTCTTTATATTGTGTTTTACTGACATTACTTTCTGCCTTATTTTCTTTGCATTCAGCTCTGAGCACCTTGTTTGTTAGTTTTTTATTTCTTTCTTGTTTTTTATAGTTCAGAGTTTCTGGTCCCTAGTTCTCATAGTTTTTTATGTACTGTAGTGGTTAAGGTTTATTCTGCTTTTACTTTTCAATTGCATTTTTTAAATATAATATGGATAACATGGAATCCTTAATTAACTTATCACACTTATCTAAACAGAAGTCTCCAGTTCTTTACTGAAAGAGTATATCATGAACTTATAAGTTATAAACCATTTTCAACAGATGCTTGTTTCAAAGAACAATAAACAAATGTGTCGGGTTGTAGTCTCAGTGCGAGCAGAGGAGACTAGGCATCCACCTCCCGCCCTATAAACTAAGTGGTGTTCCAGGCAGTTGGGTGTAGGCTCTTGGCAGGTCTGAGCACTTAGTCTCTTGACAGAGTGACTCTTTTTAATCAATTTGAATGCATCAGCAGCAGCATTAAAAGCCCCCACTCCTTTGCCCCATTGACTCCCCCTGAATCTCAATATTTAATATATCTTCAGAGTTCCAGTAATGGCCCAGATTTATCATGTGTTGAGCAGCCATGATTGGTTGAAATATGAAATGGCAGAAGAGATTTGGGGACTTTTAAAGGTGACTGCAGGGATTGAATATCACAGACTAAGGCTGTTAGCTAGAAGCTGTGTGGACTCTACATGACCAACTGCTGAATAATGAGCATTCTACAGGAACAGCATGCACAGACCCACCTCTAAGGAGGAATTAGAATTATATATGAAAATGTTAGAGACATAAATGTGCTAAATTCAATCAAGTGTGAATATCTGCAGGTGGCAAATTATTTGCAAACATCATTCAGTTCTCTAGGCCATTAATGAAGATTGGATTGCATGAAATAATTTCCATTGTAGCAGTGGGACAGAACTTAAATGGGATGATGGTAAATATACAATATAGGAAACCCATGGAAACTCAATATACAAACTTACACAGGTTAAGCCTTAATTGTGAAATTGAATAAAAGCCAACCCTGGAGGTGTCAGTGGATAGTGCTAAGCCATAAGCTACAGTGTCTCCTGGAAATCATCCTTGTGACTAAAATGAACCTCTAATAAAATATTATGACTCTTATTATGTTATTATTTTATGCGTATATGATAAATTAACCTTAGATTACCAGAGGAAATAAAGATTGCTTTTGTGTAGGGTCTTTTTAGACGTACACCTATACAGCTTAAGATCTGAATCTGAGACTTTTAAATAGACAGTGATGAATCCCTAAAGTTTGTTGGTGGACACTAATATAGACTGCTAATGTCCTTGAACATTTGGAAGGTATAAGTAGCTACACCTTGGCTGTTTGCATGGTGTGTCTGCCCAGTCTAATTGACTTTGGCATAGGATTTGCTGACATTGTCGTTGAGGTAACTTGGGGTATGACCACGCAGTGGAGGATCACTTAATCTAAAACCAAGGTGTGAGACAAAGTCCAGTTAAATTTTAAACAACAAAAAACTTGCTAAGAACAACAGTAAATAATTCATTTCTATGAGATTTTCTTCATCTTCTGACACTATATATAGGTACGTCCTGATTTATAACTGCTTCAGAATTTGACTCATGCTATTTCGGGGGATGTTATAATAAAAAATTAACTTCAGTTTGCAAATACCTGCTTAAAATGCATGCATCAAATAAAATATCAAGCAAAAAAACATCCAGTGTCATTAAAGCAAGAATGTAATGTGAAGTTTTGAAATATTAAGTCTAGGAATCATGTCAATTGATAACACTGTGTTTTATTATTTATTTATTCCAATACCTTTCATGTTCATGACCACAAAGATTGCACATGTGTTCATGCTTTACATTGGATTGAATTTAATACTATTATTTGTAACATGTAGCTCACAGCATGGTGAAGTTCTTTTTGTTTTTTGCATATTGTCATTAGGAAGCTGGGGTCAGAGCACAGAGTCAGCCATGATATAGCTCCCTGGAGTAGATATGGTTAAGGGCTCAACAATGTCAGCTTGTTGGTGCTGCATGGGAGTAACAAAGAGCCTTAACCAGTTGAGCCACCACTATTCAGGTGTTTAATTTAATTTTTATTGTTACCATTGAAAACAACAAACTGCAAAGCAACTTTTATTGGACTTGAATAGTACGAAGGTAATCTGTTCTGTTCTGAATCTCAGACAAATTAAACACAAGAATGCAAAAATTACACTTTACATTTCCATGTTATTCAATTTGTTTTGTGACCCTGAAAGACCAAGCCTCTATTTCTGTCCCCACATGTGTTAAGCTTTTGGAGAAATATCTAATAATTATGCCTTATTCCATATAACAACATCTAACAACATAAATGTATAGGAAGAGCAGGCTTGAAAATATTGCTTCAACTTGGATTTAATTACATTATAGCAGTTTATATGGATTTAAATATATAATAAGGATCTTTGTTAATAGAAAGCAAGGACATGTTTGCTGGAGATTTTAAAAAATGAATAAATATTATTTAATCATATACAATCAAATGTGACTAAAGTAATCCCAATATGTTTTGTTGTGTTGAAAGAGCATAATGACATTTACATTAGTATAAAAATAATAGAGGGGATGACATATGGTGGCCATAAATGAATAGATTAACATGAAGACATGCTTTCACTTTGGCTTTGTCACTCTTCTGGGTGCATGTAGAGACAAAGTCTTTAAATCCAGTCTATCAGTCACATCTAATTTAGAGGAGCAGATAGGCAGTCCGAAGAACAGCACATAAACAGGGTCTGCAATAGTTATACTGCTTACAAAACCCATTAATGTTTACTGTTTTAATTGTTTGTTTATTTATTCATAAACCATACATTTGATACTGTACATGCAATTCATTCTACAAGGAAAGGTCAACTATCAAAAAACATCTCTCTATTCAGGATGGTAACAAATGATCTGTCAGTTTTTGGCAGGGTTTCAATGAGCCCAGTCAAGCTACGGAATCCATATTGAACTCCTCTACGTGTGTGTCTGCGCGCATGTGTGTGTGTGTGCGCGCGCGCGTGTGTGTGTGTTGGTGTGTGCACTATGGAATAACATGCCAGTAAGTTTAAATCCATATAGTTGAATATGTTCTGTACTTTTTATAGTTCAGGTAAAACACATTCACTTCAAAAACTTGGAGGAAATATACTGTAATTATAAAATTCAGTGGAGCAATGCATAAACAGACTAGATTCTTAGGAAAATGGTTTTCATAGAACAGTAATTCTCTGAATATGAAACTGAATGGAAGCATTGCCTACAATTACTGGATTCCTGAAGCTAGTTCGGGTTGAAGGGAACGCATTATAGCTTCCTAATTCAAATCAGAAATTTGAATGCAATAACAACTCTTAAGATGAAAAGCTAGTGCGTAAAACCCAGCTAACCTTAGTGTAGAAATAAAATTCTGAATTTTTTTTTGTCATTTTCACACAAATGTTTATTTCATTAATACCCCTATCTCACCTATGCGGTTTGACTCACGGTGAGATGCTGTGTTAGGCACCATGAGCTGCCGCAATTGCCCGCCGACGTTCCGCGAAGGTCCGCAAGCTTCCGCGAGGACCACCAAAAAAACATGTTAATTAATTAAACCGCCAAAAAAATAAAACATGTTTCATTTTTCGCGCGGAAAGATGGAAACGTACTCACAGCGGCAAAACTCGCGGTGAATCACAATGAACCGTACTTCGTAATTGACACAATGAACCGTAATCACGAAACCGCGTAGGTGAGATTGGGTTATAAAGGTTCGTTGGTTGTCCCTCTGATTGAACCATTTAAGGTTCTTTAAAGAACAGAGGCTTTCCCTGTCAGGAGTGTTAGCCATTTAGGAGACTAAGAACCCCATTTCCCTAATTAGCCAGTTAAGAAGAACCTTTTTGTGTGTGTGCCTTGTGCCAAGATTGTTTAGCTTAATTTTAAATGCCTGACAAGTTCTAACTGTTCATTGGTTATATTGGCCTGAGGTGCCAGGAGGGATATAGTATCCTTCCTAGAAGTTTGAACTAATCCGGCCAATATTCTCTGACCACAGAATTGTTTGTTATAGAGTTTATTAATTAATTAATTAATTAATTAATTAATTAATTAATTTATTTATTTACTATGTTTTGTTTTGCTTTTTGCACCATTTTTGTGTAAACTCTGGAGAGTGCTATTTACTGTATAAATTTTTACAGAAGATAAGCAGGATGAAATACTCAAACCAGACATTATGATAGAAAGATTCATGCTACAAACATACTGTAGTCACAAAGAAAACAAATTTTCTTCATTTTGGTGTTTGATGTGAGCATTAACTGAAGCTCTTGAGCTGTAGACCTGTCGACCTGGTTTGCATTGTGCTCCTGTAGTATGATTAGAATATGATTGATTAGGTACAGTATACAAGGATACCAAATAAAGTGGGCAGTGAGTGTACATGTAAAGTTAGTACCTCTCTTTATTTTTATTGTTTATGTGTAAAACCATAATAAAAAGCATCTGATCATAGTATTAGGTAAATACAACCTTGAAAGAACAGCCATTGTTTATTTAAAAATAATAAAATAAATAATAATAATAATAATAATAAAACTTGTGGGCAATAGTACCTCCAAGATTCAATAGCTTATAGAGCCACAGCTGGAAGCAAATACGTTAAGTAATCATTTCCTGTATGACTTTATCAGTCTCTCACATTGTTTAGAGGAATTTTGGCCTTACATAATTCTGCATTACATTACTTTAGTATATCAAGGTTTTTGAGAATTCACATATAAATAAGGTCTCGTAACAGCATTTCAGTCTGGTTGAGGTCTGAACTTTGAATAGACCATTACAAAACCGTAATTCTTTTATTTTTAAGCCATTCTGATGACTTACTGGTGTGCTTCAGATCATTCTCCTGTTACATGAGCCAATTTCCAATTTTTAGCTGTCAGACAGATGGCCTCATACAGTATTTGCCTCTAGAATACTCTGTTAAACATAGGAGTTCATGGTTGACTTATTAACTGCAAGATGCCCTGGTCCTGTGGCTACAAAACAAGCCCAACTCATCACCCATTTACTGCCATGTTTGACGGTGGATATGAGGTATTTAAATTTTTGCTGAAATGATGTTTGGTTTTCACCCTTCATTGTGCTGGGCATTAAGGCCAAACAACTCCACATTGTTTAATCTGTCCATAGGACATTGTCCTAGAAGCCTTGTGGTTTTTCAGATACAGATTTTGCGAGCTTTTTATACAAAAGAGGCTTTCTCCTGGAAATCCTACCGACAACTCTACTGTCTTTTTTTATTTGTGATGTCATGGACTTATTTTTGATTTAGGTATTTTTTTGGTATTTTTCTAAGCATTGCTCAGTCTTATTTTGGAGTGAATATGCTGGGCTGTCCACTCCTGGAAAGATAAACTTTTTTTGAATGCTTTTCACTTGTGAATAATCTTTGTCATTGTAGAAAATTAAACTTTTTTTAAGTTTACATTTACATGATTTTGCAGATGCCTTTATCCGGAGTGACTTACATTTTATCCCATTATATATCCAAGCAGGGTGAAGGGCCTCAATGGTAACTTGGTGGTATCGGAGTTTGAACCTGGGAGGGCTTGAAGGGCTGATGATTAGCAGCACCTGGCTGCAACTTCCACTTTTAAATCCTACGAAGCAGCAGGGTACTTATTATTGTTTTAACACATTGAATTAAAAGGGAAGGTACTGACTTTTGAACATGACTGTACAATAAAAGCTTTAGGGGTTCACCTACAGGACTACTGAAGAACCTTCAACTGTTCTGCATTTTTTTTATTGTATGACTCATTTTTTGGTCTGAACTGATGATAAATGTATGTTTGGATACTACCAAATGAAAAAAGGTTGTTAAAGATTTAATTTGAAGTTACAAGTATTATTTATCATTCAATGTCTCTCTTTACATTCCACAGGAAATATATGTATATCACAGACAGTTAAAATCCCTCGTGAGCCAAAGCCAGGAGAGTTTGACAAGATTATCCATACCCTTGGAGAAAATTCCAATGCCAGAGTGGTCATAATTTTTGCAAATGAAGATGACATAAGGTGAGTACAAAAATCTACAAAAATGGAATACCCATGTACTGTAAATGTACCAATCATATTATTTAATGTATCTAAAGGACCAGGGATTAGCAGAGTGCCTGGATGGCAACAAGATAACTGCATAACCTTCAACACTTGCCCTATATAGCTATACCTAGTCCTTTAAGAGCTAGGCATGTGGTTACTGTAATTAGCCAGGAGCCAGTCCTTCCGTACCACTACAATACAATGTGGGTGAAGCAGAAATCAAAGACATACAAACCACCCATAGTCGTACGTTATTTAGTAGCTTTTTTACAAGTGATAAATTTAAAAAGCATCCATGTTCTAGGGCATCATACAGGTCCATCGACGATACAAACTAGTCCTGCATGAATTGCATTTTAGAATCTTGGCTTTTGCAAAGGAAGGAACTAATCAGTCCTGTAAAAAAACAAGGGTGAAATCACCATCTTCTCAAAATGGAAGCAGTATCTGTGAAGATAACTTTTTGATCATACATCTACCCAAAAACATCATATCAGCTTTTTTGTGGTCTAAAATTGATGAGGCTTTCAACCCCGAGAAGGTTGGAACTGTAGTTCTCATTGTGATTCAGGACCAATCCAGTGGGCAGTGTTTTGGAGATAGTTTACAATTTGGGATTCACCCAGATTTCTGTGATGGGCCTGAGGCATTATTTCCTCTACTTTAGGCTTGTGTGAGCAGCAGTCTTAGTGGGCATTGGAACATGGAATTAAGTAGTGGTGACCAGATAAGGCCATGTGAATGGTCTGTGTGACTGTGCTCATTTTGCAGTTCTGAAAGCTACACTTTACTCAAGGCTTTTAAGCTACAGACCCAACAAATGACTCTGACATACATCAGCAGAGAAGATATGGTGTATATAGGCTTTATAAATTAGGTAGTTGGACAGTTACTCCACATAATCACTCTGTCCTTGCCTAAGTGGCTTACTGCTATGAGTGAGGTATGGATTTGCCCTATCACAAGGAGATCAACTTCTCTATTGCTAGCAGTAACATTGCTAATGTATTACCAGTGTGATGCAGTATCTAAAGTTCCCAGAAGAACTTAATCAGTGCATCTGTATTCAGCACTCAGGCAATACACATCTGATGTAGTGCTTCATCTCATGAGACCACCAGCAATGCAATTCGCCAGCATCAGTAGCAGACAATCCTGACCGGCTTGTGACCCTTCTTCTTAGTTACAACACCCACCATAGAGATATTTGTTCAAATCCTTAGTTAAAGATCCCTGGTGATAAAGGAATAAAATCCGTGCACTGTGGCACATTCATGCTGAGTACATTCATTCAGTTGATTATATAGCATCATTAAACCACCCTTGGGTCACCACCATTTAAAGATTGTTTGCCATAGTTAGTTTAGAGCCGTCAGTGGTACCTGTGAGCGTTTTCATTGTGGGTGGAGATGTATGCGGCAGTCCACTTACTAAGTTCTATCTTTGGAATTTTGGGAAAATCTTTGAAATTTTTCGAAGCTTACTGAATTACAGTGCATCTTTAAGATAGTTACAAGTCCTTGCTTGTAAAAATGCTTAATAAAAGGAAAAGTACTTGTCACTCTAATGCAACAGGATAATACTGAATTAGATATGCATGTTGAGTTAAAAACAAAAGGACTACTGGCAAGTATGCCATTTCAGTTAATAATAATGCAGTTTATGCTTCTGATGTACCTACCTAACCATCAAATCAATTATTTGAGTCCAGACAAGTCTCACTACATACTTACTTTCTCTGTTCTGTTCATCAGACTTGCAGACTGAATAGACATTAATAAATGAACACTTTTTATTGTCATGCGTTGCTTAATGACCATGTCACATTCCGTAAAATGTGATTTAGGGTGTGTTCACATCTTACATGGTTGGTTTAATTAAAAAAGGACAAGTAATAAAGTAAAATAACAACTGTGAATGCTGCCATCTGACCCTTGGTGCGCACCAAGCAAGGAAACTGCTTGGGTCTCGGTCTGCTTCTAAAGCAACTCTCGTACTGTGTGACTGAAATGTGAACGCAGCATGGACCAAATATATGTAAACTAAACCAAGTCTGCTTTGCTACCATTATCTGATAATGATGACTGAGAAATGGGCACGGTGTCCAATGACACGCACGCACACAGAGACAAAGAGCAGGCTGAGTCTTGAGCAGAGAAAGAAAAGACCCCACCTACTTCCGCCTTTACAGACACACACACAGACACACACATGCTCTTTCTCTCTGCTCTACACAGAAACACTGCTCTGTCGCTATTCTTTTAACAGGTACAATGGAGAGAATACAATCGTCTCCAGCCCCAGTCCAAGCACTTGTTTCATGACTCACCGTAACGGGCAGTGTTTTAACTGGTTTGGTTTTGTAGGTTACCTGCAAAGGTAAAGTGCACGTAAAAATTTTTTTTTTTACTTTACAGCAGTGATTCTGTTAGCGTGTCGCTCAATCGAGTGTCATTAGAGACATTTCTTGTTTATTTTTCAGATAAAACAGTGTTTCTGTTGTGTGCGCGTGTGTGTGAAAAGAGTGGAGGAAGGGTAACTGTGTAAGACGAGAAAGGGGAGAGGGGGAGGGGCTTCCTTACTTTAGCTTTACACACACACATACACAGAATATGTTTTACACATACACAATTTGTTTTATTTTTACTTTATATTTTGTGTTAATTGTTTTTATGTATTTATTATTTTGGGCTGTGGAACAAATAATTTGAGTTTCTATTATTTCTTATGGGGATATGATATGGTTTACGAGTGTTTTTGAATACGAGCCCGCTTCCCGAACGAAATATTCTCGTAATCCAAGGTTCCACTGTATAGTGGACTGCCACTTCCAGCATGCACTCTTCAGCTCACCTGAGTTCTAACCAGATATACCCATCCGTAATTAACACCGGGTATGAATAGAACTCAAAACACTTTGAGCGTCGCAAAGTATATGCTCTATTCATTTTTCCCCTGGTGTCTTTTGTGTCTGATCGTGCTACGATTTCACAGATTATGATTTGGATTTGCTCTTGTTCACTTTGCTTGCAGACAGACTCATGGCTGTTTATGGACCCATGACCACGCTTCCAATTGTTCTCAAAATATATAAAACATTACATTTTTATAAGTAACTCTTCATAAGTTTTCAGCTCGTAAAAGATACCACCATATATAATCCACCTGCCTTCTGTTATGTTGTGTGCTCCGATGATGAAAATGCCAGTGTGAGCACTAAGCGAACCAGTACTTTTTACTCGCAAACCAAAACTAACGTATCATTTTATGTTTTTGTCCGAACCAAGAGAAGCGACTTACAAGTGTGAAAACACCCTTAGATGTTGTGTGAACACCATGTTATAAATATCAAATTAAAATGATACACAAGACTGGATGCTGTTTGCTGCCTACAAGTCGACCTTTT
Source organism: Heterobranchus longifilis (assembly GCA_028570985.1). Lineage (NCBI taxonomy): Eukaryota > Metazoa > Chordata > Actinopteri > Siluriformes > Clariidae > Heterobranchus > Heterobranchus longifilis. Next base: position 13,756,874 of record JAOVVB010000016.1, on the reverse strand, counting down.
ATTTGTAAGTAAGGAAAGTTAGCACTATCCCTAATAAACCAGTAGGATCGGCATTTATTAGGACTTTCATAGCCTAACCTTCCTATACACTCATCATGCACATTGCATATATGCAGGTTGCATAAGACCCCTCAAAATAAACAATAAGTAAGTTGATAAGTTGCAAGCCTCTTGGCCTGTGTCTTGTTAGGTAGTTTGTCTTACCCAGACAACATGCTTGACAAAAGTTAGGGTGAAGCACAACAATTTATTGCATTTGATAAATACACAATGAGCAATGGCATTGCATAAGTGTAGCATTTGTGTAACACATGAATATGCATCCGTATTCGTGCACATCAAAAAGTGTTTTGCAGAGTCAGTGCAGACAGTATAGAGGTGGTGAAACTTCCCATACAGTAGCTGCACATAATTTTAAAACAAGACAATGTTTAGTCTACGTAGTCTGTCTCTCATTCAAGATTTAGCATAGTGGAAGCTTTAAAAAATGACGACTAAGGCTTCCTTTAGGTAGAATGTTTACTGCTTGAACGTGCAGACTCACAGCATCGTATTGCACGATATTACAATAAAAACATGGTATCTATTTCCTCACCAGGCAACAACATCATTCAAGCTAGCAAAAGTGTGCATACACACAGACCTGATTGTGTTAAAAGTGCTGAGGATATATAGAGGACACAATGTTTATCATGTGAAGATTTTATAATATTATATATGGGGCAAGGGTAGCTCGGTGTTAAGGTGTTGGACTGCTGACCAGGAGGTTCCCGGTTCGTGGCCCGATGCTGCCGGGTTGCCACTGTTGTACCCATGGTCCTTCACCGCCAAGTGCTAATATATACAGTCGGATGTTGAGCTGGCAACCCAATCCTCTCACAGAAACAACAGATATAAATCTGTTGCCCGATGTTCCAAGTGCCACATAGATGGACATATATATATATTCATCCATCTTGGGACTGTGGAGGTTGATGGTGGTTACCATTGTATTTATTTAGATAGAAATATATACAGTATGTACTGTATATAACATTGCTAGGGAAAATAAAGAATGGACTGTGAAGGATTGGAAAAACATCATGTGGTATGATGAGTGCAGATTTATCCTGTTCCAGAATGATGGGTGCATCAGAGTAAGAGGAGAGGCGGATGAAGTGATGCACCCATCATGCAGGGACAGCTTTGTGTTCTGGCTGTTGGTCAGGTCTAGGTTCAGCAATGCTAGGTGCCCAAATATAGGTCAGGTGACTACCAGAATGTACTGAATAACCATTAATGGATTTCTTCTTCCATGATGGCACGGGCATATTTTAAGATAACAATGCCAAGTGACTTTTTTTGTGCATTTTTTGTATTTTTGTACATGTTTAAATAATGAACTGAAAAGCACTCAAATGACCAACCATTTGCTACTTTTAAGATAAGCAGCGAATAGGATTTAATACTGTGAAAAGTCTAGTCATGAACAGACAGTCCATAATTCTAAGACATTTACAATCATTAATTACTGGTGTTAGTATTTGAATAGCAGGTTTATTAAGAAGAGTTACATGAGTGTTGTTCACAGCAGCTAGTTCAAATCTCAGGCCAAACACATAAAAATAAAGCTGTTCATAGTTTTGAATCATAAATTTTGTAATAAGTTCTAAAAGCTTAATTAGTCCCTGTTAATTTCTTCCATTAAAAAATTATTATTATGATTATTGTATTTTTATTATTTTAAATGAGCTGTTCTGAGCAGTAGAAAGCATTTGTCTTTTATGTCCACATCCCCAGCCTACCTGCACTGGCTATAATTAGAAAAGCAGCTTGCTGGCATTGTGTTCATATACTGTGTTTTTGAATTACCGTAGTCTGCCTGAGGAGATGGGTAACTTCTTTTTTGGCTCACAGAGTATTAGGAAAATCAGAAATTGAATGAACCTTTGCTGCTTGCATTTTGCGCTCACTATACTGCATGGCATGTTAACAATGATCAAGTTCATGTTCTTTAGTTACAAACTCATCAGTTGATTTCACCCTTCGCTGAAAATGAGCATGTTCAATGAATGGCAGTCTCTTAGCGCATCTGCACAACTCTGTTACAGTACATATTAATTTCTAGTAGCGGTGAAAATGAAAGCTGACAAGAATCAGACAGGCTAACCGAACACCTTAATTTATGTAAATGCTAAAATTAGCATGAGTATTAGAAAAGTTAACATGCCTCAGTATGTTTTATTTGATGGCAAACTTTTTAAAGCCAACAGCTACATTCTTCAGTAGAAACAAAGGAGGTACTGAAAATTCCATGAATCTCCATGACCTCAATTTTTTTTTTTAATAAGGGCGTCAGATCTGACCACTCGGCATCAGCAATGCCTTGGCACTTTTTGTTTGTTTGTAACTGCTACTGACATGCATGCGCTTTGCACTTAAAACAGTTATTTGTTATTAGCAGTTATTTGGCCTTGTGTAGCTTTTTTCAAATGAACTTTGAAAATTACAATTTTTACCATCGTTTACCATAACTTATTTTTTGTTCAACTTTCATATCTTTCATGAAAATTGAGTTGAGGGAGAATTAGGTGAAAATTCTGTAATACTCATGGTGTTTTGGGGGTGTGTCAAAGTGCCAAATTAGTGAATTTTGAGACTAATTCGTTCACAGAGTTTAGAGAAAAAGGCAAACTAAAGAGAACCCATCTTGCTGCGACAACAATATAAAGTAATGCATAAACATAACTAGCAAACAACCTAATGAGACTTACTCTTTAGATAGTATGACATAGTAAGGTTAGCAGTGAGAATACAGTATCAGTATAATTACAGTATAATTATTTCACTAGAATGGGCTCAGGATGTATAAAAATACATGCATATAGTGGTAGATGAGATATGGAGTTAAGGATATGAAGGTTAGGAGGTGTGAAATACAATAGTACTAGTTCTCAGCATGAATTATTTAACAGCAGTGCCTAATTTTCATTAGAGCACTCCTGCAGTGTTCCACCTACAGCCACATGTTTTAGCAAGATTTTCCATCATACCATGATTAATCCTTTGTCCATGCAGTTGGGCATAGTGGGTCCTTAAATTTTATATGTATATTTGGAATTATTTTTAAAATCTTTTTAAATTGAACACAGTGTTAGTAAGTTAAGTGGGCTTTTCCAGCCTTCCCATAAAAGTAGAAATCAATTTACACTAAAATAAAAGTGAAAAATTTTAGTATAGTTCTTCCCAAAAAAAAAAGTGCAGATGTTCACAATATGTGTAAACATAGACCTGTTTGTATGTACATATTACATTTTATTTATAAATGTACTAATTTATTACATTAATCCTAAATGAAAAGGTTAAATGTAGAGGTAATGCACAGTAAATGTTAAATGTAGAGGTAGGACTCTAAATATAAGCTAAATTTTTTTTTTTAAAGTGTGTTTGGAAAAAAATAAGTAATGACTGTGATTGATATTCACTTAGGAATTGCATCTTAAAAATTGGCATTAGAAATCACAATTGTTTGTGAAAGTGAAAGTAAGTGCATTTCCACATGTACAATGCTATGAGAACTAACAGGATTGGAAATAAACAGCTATGTGACCTTAAGAAAACCACTTGTTAGTGGCTAATCGGAGGCTTAAAGGCTTAAATTTGCTGGTGAGCATAAAGATTGGGCTTTGGAACAATGGAAAAGTGTCAGATTGTCTAATTTGTTTAGATTGACCCTATTCCAGGGTTATGGGCAAGAGGGCAAGAAGCTCATAAGGTGATGTACAGTACTCATCATGCATAGTACCCAATGTACAAGCCTCTGCAGTCAGTGTAGTTTAGTTGGTCAGGTGTAGCCTCAGCCTCAGAATGTGTCAATAAAATAAGAATAAAAATCAGTTGACTTATATAGAGCTGTATATTACACATTGATATTTACATTTCTTTGTATATAAATGTAATTTATATTCACATTTAACATTTATCTTACTTACATTTATTTGAAATACATGATTTTATTATTATGTATGCCATTAGATTCCACACAGCTTTAACACTGTACAGTAATTCAATGTGAATTGGAATCACCCTTAATGTTCTAAAAGGTCAGTTAGAAAAGAGCTGACCTTTACATTTGGCACTCATACAGTATTTGTGTACCATTAACACAGTAATTAAATTGTAGCTAACAATACTTATTTCTTAATTTACTCACTTACTCACTCACTCATCGTCTATACTGTTTTTGTGTAAAACAGGGCTGCTGGCGGCCTGGAGCCTATTCCAGGGGACTTAGGGCACGATGCCGGGTACACACTGGACAGGGTGCCAATCCATTGCAGGGCACACACACATACAATACAAACACTCACATTCTTATTCAAACACTACGGCAATTTTGGGCCTAACCTGAATGACTTTGGACTGTAGGAGGAAACCAAAGTACTTGGAGGAGACCCACCAAGCATGGGGAAAACATGTACAGTAAACTCCATGGACACAGACCTGGCGGGAATCAAACCACTAAGCCACTGTGCCGCCTTCTTAATTTACTCATCATACAAAATTCTTGGTGTAATTATTTACACAAAAACTGTATTTAATGTTTAAGAGGCTTATTCTAGAGGTCTCATTGTGGATTTATAAACAGATTTTTCCTTTTTTTTGACCAACGATCAGTGAAGGTTTTGTTCTATATTCAGGAGGAAACATTGAAGTATGTTAGACAACCTTTATTTAAAAAACATTAATTAATCATGCATACCATGATATTTTGCTGCTTCACCTGGCTGCTTTACTGTTATTGCGCATTTATCTTTCAAGATAACTTAAGATAGTTATACAGTCATTTAAGCGCGTGCATTTGTCATACACTATAACTACTGTACTTTTGAACACAGTGCTCAGTGGCCAATTTATTATTACAGAATCAAATCCAGGTGAATTCTTATATCTTACTTCAATTAATATAAACTATACACAAAAACGTATTTTTTTTTTTCTCTGCCTTTACATACCTCCCTAGACAGCTTTGCAAATTGGATGTTGTGTTATGTTATGCTTGCTTGTGACTTTCAGCCAGACTATTTTAGGCATTTTGCCAAAAGAGTCTAATAAAATTTGCATTATATTTTAGGGGCTGTGAAATGAGGGTGGGAATTAATATACCAAGAGCTGCGGAGGGGTGGCAGCCACTACAGGCATCTAAAGGTCAATGTGTTATTGCCAAAACAAAGCAACCCAAAACATGTCATTGGTACCAGCTTTTTATACTAGGTAGTGGATTTCTAGGCTAAACTACATTTCTTGCATTTAGAGCATCAAGTAAGATTCAATTCTTTCGAGAAAAAAAAAGAAAAATAAATCTGCTGTAGTGGAATGTAAGAATCACAAACATATTTAAAAAATTACAAAGTAAAGCTTTGACAGTTGATGCTTTCATTTTATCAGGATTAGTTTAAAGATTTTTATTATTTACCTTACTATCTTAAAATCTTGTTTATCTTAAAATTCTTAACTAATTATCTTAATATTTCGTTTGTTTGCATTGATTTTTTAGTGAGAGCTCTTTTTTGTACGTCCAACATTATATTACAGTAAGTTCCCTACATAAGAAAATTTTAGTTATGGACTTTTAAAGATACGAACAAAGCGCAAAGTGCGCAAAGGGCAAAGCATGCATGTTCACTTGCGGAAGTTAGATCACATGTCAGGCGTACAGCGTGTGTGCATTCCAGGATGTCCGGAAGCAAGCATAAAAGCAGCGACAATGAAGCTAGCACTGCTAAACTGGGAAATGAAATTTAAGTGTTTCATCATCCTGTTATTGCAAATCTCTGTTTTACAAATAAACTCTCTAAGATTTATTCTTAGACTACTAATAGTTATTATCAGTATTAGTTGATTGAAATTGTAATAGATTGAAATGTGCCAATAGGGCTGGAATATCTTATCTTTTTTTATGACATTTATAAGCTTGTTTTACAACAATTTTAGTTCCATTTGTTCAGGTTACTGTATATTGCACTGTTTGCTTGTGGATTTCAGAAATTAGGTTTGACAGTGCATATGATACATTATGTTTGTTTTCTTTAAGCACTTTTTAATATTTGGTGAACATTTTGGCAGCTACTGTACAACATTTGCAACAGTGGCTATTGCAGCATCTACTTTTTTATTTCATTATTGAAATTCCATTATGAAAAAAAACAGCTATATAAAAACTCAAATATACTAATTTCTCATCATTAACAAATACCTAATTTGCTGTCAGGGGTGTGTTATGCTTTATCAGCGTGTTTTGCATGCTTAGTAAAAGTCAAAGTAGATCATGTAAGAATTGCAGTTTAACTCTTATAACGTATAACTCTTTAAAATGCTATTGATGTTTTGTATCAGCAACTAAAGCCTATAATTTAAATTGTTTGGACGCTTGTTTTTCTCAAACCATTATGATATGTTTCACTGTCAGGAAACCAGAGTAGTAGGCGATAAAGAATAATATAAATTTTTAAATGTGGATATGTGCTATTGAACTTTTTTTCTCTCACAAGGCGACTCCTGCAGGCAGCAAAGAAAGCCAACCAAACAGGACATTTCATTTGGGTGGGATCAGACAGCTGGGGCTCTAAGATCTCTCCTGTGCTACACCAAGAGGAGATGGCTGAGGGAGCAATCACCATCCTACCCAAGCGTCAGTCTATCAAAGGTAGATCAGTGAAAATTAAATTGAATATTGATATATATTGAATATTGATGAAATTAATACCATCTATTAATTTAAAAATGTAAAAATTAATTTATTAAATCTAAAATTAGCTCTTTTAGCTAGTGTTCATCTGCCAGATTAATGTCACACAACATAGTACACCAGGTGAATGTAGGTCCATAATCATTTACAGTATATAAACAAAATGTAATCCTGCATCTTATGACATTGAATTTTTGTGGACATTAACGCTGATATCACCTGTCTGATCTCAGGGTTTGATAATTACTTCATCGGACGAACGCTGGAAAACAACAGGAGGAATGTCTGGTTTGCTGAATTCTGGGAGAATAATTTTAACTGCAAACTCAACCGCAATGCCTTGAAGAAAGGAACTGGCATTAAGAAGTGCACAAGTAAGAAATATTTCATCGTTCGGGTGGCTAAAGACAGTAATGCAAATGTCTGAAAAAGAGGGAAAGAGAAAAGGAGAACACATATAATACAACATATAAACAAAGGTACAGCATGTGCTCTCTTTGATCATTTAAGAAATGATGTTTTCAGCTAAACCATCTGTTCCCTTTCATAGTCTTGCAAGTCAAGCAACAAATTTTTTTTGTTTTATTTTCTGCTTTAAGACAACAAAACACCCTTCTATAAACTTGAATCCTATGATGAGGGTGTGATTCCTGAAGGTAAATGTTCTGCAGAAGATCAGGGATGTTAAGTACATTTCTCAGTATGTGGTCTGCCTATTATACCCACAGTGTAAGTAACCTCAGGGTTCAGCATAATTTGATAGCCAGCTCAAGGGGAGCTCGTTAAGATGAGGGAGGGAGCCAGATAGTATTTGAATGACTCACATGCATTACTACTCAAGAATAACACAAGGTTTAAAGAATATACTGTATGGTGTTAATGATATGTCAATAAAATTAATGTATATTATGCACATTGTTATAGAAGGTGTTTCTCTGTCTGCATTATACTAGATAACAGAATCTAGTAGGAAAAAGATTCATTTTTCAATTGCAGCTACAGTATGTATTGTAATAGCTAGTTTCACTTTTTCACTTCTCTAGAAAATCTTACATTTCTAGGTTGCACTTTATTGATTAGGCCTAAATGTAATTGGTGTTTATGTATTAGGAAGAAATATAATGAGAGGTTGGCACTTTTTCCCTAATATGGGGGTTGAGCTACATCAAGGTAACTACCAATAAACCGCCATGGCAGTTTATTAGATTTACTGCATTTTTTGGTTTTCTCTCAAATACCCACTGTTCTGATTGCTTAGTTATCAAGCATAAAAAAGAAATGTATTGTTTTTCAAACATTTCAAGTGAATGAAATGAATAGGTTAAAGTACAATGCTAAAGACAAACTCTGTTTTTATTTTAATGCATATGATTGTCCTTTATTCATCACATTACATATTTAATAAATACGAATGGTGGTAGTAATAGTTTGTATAACAGTGGGAATGACAAATAATAAAAGTGACAATTATAGCTAATTCTCGAAACTATTTACAATACTGGGTATTTGCTAGAGCATCGGCACACCTGATTTAACTTATCAGCTAATTTTTTTTTTCTTTTTTCTTCTGAATAAGTGGATGTGGTTGAGCATGGAAAAAAAGCTCCTCCAGGAACAGGATTGGGAGTGACTGTACTAGAGCATACTAACACATCTGCCTATACTGTAGCTAAACAGGCATGTTTGGCTACATACTACATACAAACGAGTTCTGTTCTAAGAGCTCGCCGGACATGTGATCTAACTTCTGCAATTGAACATGCACAAATGTATGTTTGTATCTTCGAAGTTAGGGGACTTACTGTGCTACATTACTTACTGAGTGAAACAAAGCACCAATGGCAGAGAAATCTAACAAAAAGGTTAACAAAAAATAACTCAGCAGATCTTAACAAGTATGTACTGTAGGTTTGAGCTGTTACAGTATTCACTACTATGATTTCATTGCATTAATTCTGTGGTCATGTATGGATGGTCCATGCTCTTATCTTAGACTCATATAAGTCTACTCCATGAACAATTTGTCCTGCTTTTATCAAGCCTAAACAATCACGTGAGTCCCAACGAAAAAAAAAACAGTTAAAGAGTGTATTATTGCGTGTCATTAATATAAAATCATTGCTTGGGAAAGATACAGTTTGTTCTAGGACTGATGTTTCACTGATGTAAGTGTTGCTTGGTTGTTGTTAAAGACAGATGTGATTCGGTTTTAAACAAAAAGTAGCTTGACAATATCTCAATTTATTTTTTGTAAAATTTAAGTTTTCTTAACAGAATTTGAGAAATAAATGCAATTCCAGTAAAACTATCTGTAGGAACACATTATTACATTACCTTGCCTAAAAGATTAGGTTGGCGACAAAGCCTTCAAGCTATCGTGCCTGAATAATTTTGAAAAGAACAATTACCTTTTCATAACTGGAAGGGTTTAATGGTTTAAGTAATGCGTAATGCAGACAATTTCTGAAGCAATGTCCTCTCTGAATTTTCATCATGATGGCTATGTCCATTCTGATTACTTTTTCTCTCCAGCCAAAAGTTAATGGATTGCTCCATTAAACTGCTTCAATTGGACACAGGCCTACCAAGTGACAGTGTAATTTAAATGCTGCTGAATGCCAAATCAGTTGCCCTTTGGTCAGTGTAATATACACATTCCATTTATATTAATGTTTCGTACCAAATAAACACTGTTTTTAAGGTTTTTTTTTTTCCCTTTAGGTTTTTTTTTTTTAACATATATAATTTGTGTCTAATAAAGGACATACTCAGCCATCACCTAAGAATAAGGCTTTAAATGAAACAAAGTAAGAACTAGAACATGCTGCAAAATAAGTCCTCTAGAGTTTGTCTGGGCACATAGAGCTATTAGTCTCTGGGGAAACTGCACCTTCAGAGGAAACAGGCTCAGCTCTTTAAAGCTCCTGAGTGGCACAAAGTGCAGGAGGTGAGGAGTGTACTACTCTGTCACAGCCTGTGACACCACTGAGACCCACAAAACCCCTCTGTGATGCCTCTTTTAATGTGAATGGATTTCTCTAAAGGCCCAAAAGCTAGATAGTGAAGTACGTGGGTGTGCTCTGACTCGGGATGAGAACGGTATGTTTGTGGCGAAGGTGAAACAAAGATGTGTGGTTAAAGAAAGGATGTTATTGCTATAAATTTGACTTGGACAGCTTTGATTTAAAACATTACAGACAAATGTTCATTGCCTGGATATTTGTAAGAACAATATGTAACTTTGCCCTATAATTATCACATAATTTAAAAAAGCAGTAGAAAAGCAGTGGTTTTTTTTTTGTGGCTTCAGGATTTTTACAGGAAATAACTTTGAGCTGCTCAACTGTTGTTATTTTTTTTAAATCAAAAACACATTTCATTTGTTGTAGATTCAGCAGAGAAGATAGGGCCAGGTGAAGGAATAGTAAATCTTGTCAGAGTTCTCATTGCAATTGCAATTCACCTCATCGACAGCTAAATGAAAAATAAATAAATAAATAAATAATATTATGGAAACTCTTTTCTTGAATTTTGGCCAATATCTGATGGATAAAAAAGAATGGCCACAGTTTACATGACTTACATTTTAGTCCTGCATACATGACATACTGTATGACACATCTTTATAAGACTGCTTAAACAATTGAATCCAGTCCTTTGTAACTAACATTTTTAAAACAAATTAGATAACCCCAACTCAAATGAATACACAGCTGCCTGGTGTAATTATTAAAAAATAGAGACATAATTAATCTTGCTTCTACTCTCATGCATTAAAAGATCTGTCTCATTCAACATCCAGGTCATGAAGGTAGGGGCATCAAAAATGTAATAGCTTTAAAAAAGCATTTATAAGGGTTTAGAAATCTCAATGCTTTTCTTTTATCAAATGTTTCAATATTCTTTAGAAGATGGTTTAATTAGACTCACTCAGAAAATTATAACATGCAGTGAAGTGGATAATTAAAGCATCAACTTGTTTTCCATTTTACTGCCAAATGCTTCATGTTGACCCAGTGAATTAGGAGCATCCTAATTTTGTAATCTTTGTAATTTTCTTAACTTTCTATTGAGGCAGCTGTGATTGAAAATCCAGCTGACCTATTCTGAATAAAGTCACAATGCTGACACAAAACTATACTTATGCTTATGTACAATATATAAACAGTACCAGTCAAATATTTGACGCACCTTCTTATTTAATGTTTTTTATCTGTTTTTATTGTTTTCAACATCGTATATTAATATTGAAGATTTTTACATTATGACAGAACAAATATGAAATTATGTAGCCAACTATTTTTTAATCCTTTTGCTCAGATGACAGCTTTGCACACACTTGGCAACTCTTAGTCAAGCTCATGAGGTAGTCACGTGGAATAGTTTTCCAGCAATCTTGAAGGATTTCCCAGAGGTGTTGAGTATTTGTTGGCTGCTTTTCCTTCAATTTCTGGTCCAAGTCATGACAAACCATCTTGATTTAGATTGGGTAATTGTGGAAGCCAGGTCATTCGATGCAACACTCCATCACTCTCCTTCTTAAACAAATAGCTCTTACATAACCTAGAGGTCGGTTTGGGGTCATTATCCTGGTGAAAAACAAATGATGGTCTTAGGCCTTGTTCACACAGGCGTTAAAATTGAGCGTTTTTCTGGCGTTCGTAGCGTCCAGTGAGCGGGGATCAAGCGCCGAAGGGTTTCTATACATAGGATTCAATGAGAGTGTTCACACGGGCTTTGGTGATGTGCGTATGTCCGGCTGCGTGTTTATACGGCATCAAAAAAACGTTGCATGCAGCTTTTTCTTGGCGTTCAAATCCCAACAAACGCATGGAAAACGCTTCTAGTGCGTTTTCTTCGTGTTCATTTTTAGGCTTCGGAGGACCGGATATATCCCATGATCCTACATGCTATACATAGGGAAATGCGGAAAAAAAGCAAAATAAAATGTCGGA
>JAOVVB010000016.1:13731937-13745092 GCA_028570985.1 Heterobranchus longifilis | reverse complement strand
TTTTTTTTATGAGGTGTTAGTGCAGTATATAGGCCCGTGGCACAGCCTAAGCTTTTATCCTTAATGCTTTTTTTCCTCCTTACGTTACTTTCACTTTTATACTTTAAGTAGTTTTGAAACCAGTACTTTTACACTTTTATTTGAGTAAAAAGCTTAAGTTGATACTTCAACAATGTGAATACTTTTGACACCACTGAATAGGTCTCTTGAATTATGGCTGAGGCTGGTCATTCTAATAAACTTATCCTCTGCATCCTCTTGGTCTTTCTTTCCTGGGACGGTCCTCATTAGAGCCAGTTTCAACATAGCATTTGATGGCTTTGTCAATTGCACTTGGGGATACATTCAAAGTTCTTGAGATTTTTCGGATTGACTGCCCTTCATTTCTAAAAGTAGTTATTGGCTGTCTTTTCTTTCTACTTTTCAGAGTGTTTCTTGCCATTATATGAATTTGTACATTGTAGCAGCACCAATTGGGCTGCCATTGTCTCTGTACCCACCCTTCCTCTGCACATAGCATCATAGTATAGCATCAAGTGACTTAAAATTCTGGGATATTGATCTGGTTGATATATGTACCCTATGTTGCCAAAAGTATTCACTCATCCATCCAAATAATTGAAATTGGATCTTCCAATCACTTCCATGGGTACAGGTGTATAAAATCAAGCATCTAAGCCTACAGACCGCTTCTACAAACATTTGTGAAAGAATCAGGAGCTCAGTGAATTCCAATGTGATATCGTGATAGGATGCCACCTGTGCAATAAGTCCAGTAGTGAAATTTCCTCGCCACTAAATATTTCACAATCAACTTAGTGGTTATCAAGTTAGTGGTATTGTACCAAAGTAAAGCCATTGGGAACGACAGCAACTCAGCCACAAGGTGGTAAGCCATGTAAAATCACAGAGCAGAGTCAGTTTATAGTGCATCAAGGTCGCCAACTTTCTGCAAAGTCAGTAGCTGCTGACCTCCAAACTTCATGTAGCCTTCAGGTTAGCTCTAGAACAGTGAGTTAAGAGCTTCATGGAATAGGTTTCCATGGCCAAGCAGCTGCATCCAAGCCTTACATCACCAAGTGCAATGCAAAGCATCGGATGCAGTGGTGTAAAGCACGCCGCCACTGGATTCTAGAGCAGTGTTCTCTGGAGTGACGAATCATGGTTTTCTGTCCGGCAATCTGATGGATGAGTCTGGCAGTTGCCAGGGGAAAGGTACTTGTCTGACTCCATTGTCCCAAGTATAAAGTTTGGTGGAGGGCATTATAATGTCGGGTTGTTTTTCAGGAGTTGAGCTAAGTCCCTTAGTTCCAGAGAAAGAAACTTTTAATGTTTCAACATTTTGGACAATTCCATGCTCCCAACTTTGTGGGAATAGTGTGATGATGGGCCCTTCTCATTCAACATCATAACGTTGCTGAACCTAGACCTGACCAAAAGAGGCAACCCCAGATCATACGTAACACTGCCCCAAGAGCTTGTACAATGGGAACTATGCATGATGGCTGCATGGGTACACTTCATCTTCCTTCCTTCTTACATTGATGTACCTATCACACTGGAACAGGGTAAATTTGGATTAATCAGCCCACATGACCTTTTTCCAATGCTCCACAGTCCATTCTTTAGGCTCCCTAAGAAATTGAAGCCTTTTTCCAATTAGCCTCACTGATACAGTAAGTGATTTTGTTAAGGCTACCCAGGTGTTTGCCTTTAGTTCTTTTGCTCTAACCTTCACTGTAATACATACTGTAGCTTTGAGTTTTACTGTGTTTAAGTTTTTAAGTGATCTCCCCATACTGTATGCTCATTCAGGATGGTTTTCTGAACACATTTCTTCCTCACAGATGATGGTTCACTACTATTCTTCCAGGTTTTAATAATGAATTTTACAGTTTATAACACAATTTTATAGTTTCAGCAATCCCCTTAGTAGTTTTCTTTTCTTGATGTCGGCCAATAATTTACCCTTCTGAAACAGAGTAACATCCTTGCCATGACCACAGGATACGTCTTCTGACATAGTTGTTTAATAAAAGTGGAACATAAAAAACAGGAGATTTGATGTGCTTGTGATGCTTGTAGTCAGTTCCGGATTTAAATCTAATTATATTACAGTACTTTATCCTATTTTACCTTATTCAACTGTGTAGCATTATTTAAAGAATGAAAATATACAGTGGTTATACACAAGCACAATGCCTTCTAAATGGCAGTAGTTGAAAAATTATTTTAAAAAATTAACCAAAATAAATCATGTCAGACTTTGTTTATCCACCTTAAATGTGATTTAGCACCCAATAAAATTAAAATGTAAAGCAGCTTAATATTTTGAGTGTAAAACGAAAGAAAAAAGTATTACAGTAATCTGATTGTACCAGTGTGTCTGCCCTTTTATAAAAGGGCATGTGACTTCACCAAGCTTGTGGTCAAAAGTAATTATTATACTTAGTAAAGATCAGCTGTTTCTGTAGAACTTTCTTGACCTCATGATTTCATCCACTTACTGAAGCCATATTCTTCAAAGAGCTTATAAATCATGTGACAGATCTCATTGTGAAAAAGCATCAATCAGGAGAGGGCTATGAATGAATTTCCAAAACATTAGATTTAACATTGAATACCATGAAGCTTATCACCGACAAGTTAAGAACAGGAGGAGTTGAAAATTTGTTACAGAGTTTTGAAGGCATGTTTGCAAAATTATGGCAATGTCATGTTGTCAACATGGTCCAAGAGAATTGTATTATCCAATAAAGTAATAAGTAAGTGTTTAATATATAATATATAAGTAATTCTATTCTTTAAAAAATAACAGCCATTTTCTGATGTCTGCAAAATTTGCAAATTAACTTGTTTTGACAACTGTTCCTGCTGGGTTGTAATTCTTCATGTGTCTAGGCTGTGGGGTAGGATGACAAGATGGAACCCCTTTTTCATGAAAGTGATGTGCTATGCTTTGACAAGCATAAGTAGATCTTTTTGGGCATAATTCTAAAATATATCATTAGTGCAAAAACAAGACACCCAAAGAACACCATACCCACTTAAGCATGGTGGTAGCAGCATCCTCCTATGGTGTTGCTTCTTTTAAGCTGGGATTGGGCATTGCTAATCATGAATAGCTTCTAATCTATTTTAGCACAAAAGCTGCAGGCCTTCCAGCATGATAACTGCCCAATGCACAAATCTAAGTCAACAAGGGAAGGGATTCAGAGGAAGAAAATTTGCATTTTGGAATGATCCAGTCAGAGGTCTGATTAAAATCGTGTCAAAAAAATCTGTGAAATATCTTGAAAAGGGCTGTGTACAGGAGATTCACTTATCAAGTCATACATCTAGAATATTTTTCCAACGAAAAGTTGAATAAATTTGCATGAAGAAATGTAATAATTAATAGACCCAAGAAGACTGAATTTGATCTTTTAAACAAAATGGGTTTTAACAAAGTGCAGTCTGTGCACATTTGTGAACCAGTTTATTGTACCTTTTTTATTTGTATCTTTTTTTTCTCCTAAAAAAGTTATATTTGTTGTTCATTTGAGTTTAATTAGTTGCTATATCACATTAAAGGTAAAAAAAAAGAGCTGACATGTTTTATCTTGGTAACGTTTTAACTCGAGTGTGTTGCCTTTTTATAACCACTTTAACAATGATATTAACTTCTACTTGCAGTGGAGATGGAAATGAGATGTTTGTGAGTTCCAGAGTAATTACAGTAAATTAGTCTGTTTAGTTTGTCCCAACAATTGACTTTTTTTGCACAAAATATCTAAACAAATTTATTATTTGAATGACTTTGGCTCTTAGTCAAGTTTCATTACTTTCTTATAGGCTGTTTGCAAATTACATTTCTCTGGCAAGCAAAGATATACAGACAGGTGACTAATTAAAGTCCATTGTATACCATTTACCTAATTTTCACTCGATTCGCCCTTGTGTCCCAAGAATGGAGACAGTATCATCTTGGAAGAGGCTACTGTACTACCATCAGCAGTGTCATCATAGGATAAAAGTGATCAGTTTGAATAACTTTTAATGATTTGCAATGAGACAGTGAGTGCCTACCATGCCAGCAAAATACACCATAGCATATCAATGCCACTGATTTGCCATTCATTTGTCACCCATCTGTAAATGCAGTGGTAAATGCTTATTTTACATTAGCGAACAATTTCATTTAAGCAGTTCTCTGTTTTCTTTCAGATCAAGAGAGGATTGGGAAAGATTCAGCATACGAGCAAGAGGGTAAAGTGATGTTTGTGATTAATGCTGTGTATGCAATGGCCCATGCTCTCCATAACATGCACAGAGACCTATGTCCTGGAAAGGTGGGACTTTGCTCCAAAATGGACCCTATCGATGGAAGCCTCCTACTTAAGTACATCCGCAAGGTCAATGTCACAGGTTAGTCTCTTCCTCTTTTGAAATGATTGTATATATTTTTTAAATGCACCTGTATTTAACTGCCAAAGAGGCCAGAATTAGGTGATCTTTGAATGTGATTTTCAGGTTGTTAAAAGGATGGTGGTACCTCGGCATACGAACACCCTCTTAAGAATTTTCGCCCTAAAAACAAGACATTTTTTCTTTGTTTTTTGTGCGTTTATCAAAGTTGTGATTAAAAGTTTGGGTCACGGAAGATTTTCAGGCTTCAAATTTGGCCACAGCCTTCTTAAGTTTGGGAAAGGCTGGTATAGACCTTGTCTTGAGATAAACTGACTCAATTTGTATATTCCTGTGAAGGTCTGTAGTCTTGGAGTGTGTCCCAAACTATTAGCACAGAGAAGTGGTAGCTTGTAAAGCTCTTCTTAGGTGAGACTGCACTGATGCAACCTTGCCTCTGAAATTTATATCCCCTAAATTCGTAGTGACGGGGTGAGAATGGAATGGCACTTGCACTGAAGTGGGAGTGGTTAAGAGGCAAATTGAGACAGGTCCAAACTGAAGTACCCCTCAGTATTTAGTATGTTCAGCTTCAAATGCGCTGGGAAAAAAATAAACCTCTGGTTTCCTGTGGTCCTGTTATTGTTTATCTTCCTGCAGTGTCATCTGTGGTCTTTGTAACATAATTAAAATTTCCTTTTTTTTCTTAAGGATACCATGGGAATAAGCCTTAAAATCAGTGTGCTATGCAAAACCTATTAACTGTTTCATATTCCTTACAATGGGTTCAACTTTGAAGTTCAGGTTGACTTTAAGAGAAATGTTGTAGCAGAAATTGCTGTCATCTGTTTTGCTGGGAAAATGTGGCAACAACCAAATTACCAAATAAACCAAATTATATTATCACCCTTTTATCAACCTTTGTTTAGCAGGGAGATCTTTAACACTGTTTTCTTGCACTTTGAGAGTTGGAGGTCCCAAACTCACCTCTGGTCTCTGTGCATCGGGTTTACATGCTTTCTTTGTGGGTTTTCCTGTGGGCACTCTGGTTTGACCCACCCCCCACAGTCTTAAGACATGTCTTGTAAAATGTTTGGTATTTTCAAAATGCCTGTAGTATATAATTACTGTAGGTGTGTGAATCCCTGTGCCAGTAATCCCACAATAATCCTCAGTTAAAAAAAATAAAATAAATAAATAAAAACATCTCAGTAATCCTATAAGTTAGTGTGTATGTTTTTGTGATGAAATACACTGTTGTCAAGCTCTGGGTGAGAAATATTATGCTGACACCTCGTACTTGATGCTGTGGATTCAAGGTCAAACATTTAAAGCCAAGCATAAAGAAGTGGAATTACTGTATTCTCCACTTTCACAAACAAGTGGAATTATCTACATTTTTGGACCTTTATGGGTTTCAGTAAACCCAACCCATGCTTGTTTTCAAGTTTTGAACAGCAATCTGGCGAAAGTAAAACTGTTTCTTGTGGTATCCCTGTGCAAAGTACTGAACTGGGTGTTTTTATGGGTGTTTGCTGGATATTGATAATTTAACCCCAAAATGTTGTTCATGTTGCCTGTTTTTGGCCCAAAACTTGTTTTCTTCTGTTGGAACATGTTGTTACACATTAGGCAATGTAAGAGGTATTTGTTTAGCAAAGGTACACGCTAATCATTGGTATACTCACCAAAAAAAGTGCCCATACTGTTCAATTGTGTTGAAATGCATTTTGTGAATAAGTATCTGTCCCCATTCGCTTATCTCCAGTCACAGCTGGCAATCCCGTCCAGTTCAATGAGAATGGAGATGCCCCAGGTCGTTACGATATCTTCCAGTACCAGATGAACAACAAAACCGCTGAGTACAAAATAATTGGCAACTGGATTGACAAGCTCAATCTTAACGTAAGTCTTCCTTTGGATGCCAGTTCAACCCAAGTTCATTTCATAAAGATGCCAGATAAATACAATTATTCGTAAATAAATTGTGCCTTCTAGATGTTAATTTTAACTTGTAAAGAAAAAAATGCATAAAATATACAAGTATATTAAAAGTATTACCGAAGTAAACTTGTGTCTAATATGAAGCAATTTCTTATGGTCCCCCAGATCTCCATGATGCAATGGCCAGGTGGTGTGCAGCAGGTGCCGTACTCCAACTGCAGCCAACCCTGCAAGCCAGGCTGGAGAAAAAAGATTGTGAAAGGCATTCCCTGCTGTTGGCACTGTGAACGTTGTGAAGGCTACCAGTACCAAGCCGACCCATTCACTTGCAAGATGTGCCGCTTTGACCTTCGCCCCAATAAGAACCACACAAGCTGCCAGCCCATCCCTATCATTAAGCTGGAATGGAGCTCACCCTGGGTGGTCATACCTGTTTTTCTCGCTATCCTAGGCATCATGGCTACACTGTTTGTAGTAGTCACTTTCATGCGTTACAATGATACACCGATTGTTAAAGCAACAGGAAGGGAGCTCAGCTATGTCTTGCTGACAGGCATTTTTCTTTGCTATGCAACCACTTTCCTGATGATTGCCACTCCAGATGTTGGGATTTGTTCATTCAGACGCATTTTCCTGGGCCTTGGAATGAGTATAAGTTATGCTGCATTGCTTACCAAAACCAACCGCATTTACCGTATTTTTGAGCAGGGGAAGATGTCAGTGAGTGGCCCAAGGTTCATTAGCCCAGCCTCCCAGTTGGTTATCACTTTCATCCTGGTCTCACTCCAACTCTTGGGGGTATGCATTTGGTTTGTGGTCGACCCTCCCCAGGCCTTTGTGGACTATGAAGACCAACGCATGTCAAACCCAGAGATGGCAAGAGGTGTGCTCAAATGTGATATCTCAGACTTGTCACTCATTTGCCTTCTGGGATACAGCATGCTGCTTATGGTCACATGTACAGTCTATGCTATTAAGACACGTGGGGTGCCTGAGACCTTCAATGAGGCAAAGCCTATTGGCTTCACCATGTACACCACCTGCATCATCTGGCTTGCATTTATCCCCATCTTCTTTGGCACTTCACAATCGATGGAAAAGGTAATAGCTTTAAATATGTAGACTTCGATTAAACTAAATGCATAATCAGAATATGGACTATTATATAATTTAATATTTAATATAATTTAACTGCTTTCTCTGTGTCCCTTTCAATAGAATTTCAAAAGATTGTACATTGAGAACCTACTAAAGTTCTGTAAAACAATGTTGGAATTCCGTAGACCATTAATGTGATAGCATAAGTTATATACAGACCAACTATATCTTTATAGGTTTCTGTAGAACTTCAACATTCTGTGGAACATGTTCTAGAACATTTTTGCCATGTCCAGTGTCTTATGGGAAGCCTATATGCACACCCCATTAAACCATTTCTGTGACATAACAAAAAAAAAATGAAAGCAACATAAATCATGTCAGATATTTTCTTACCTTCAATGTGTTGAAGGAAACAGGAAATAATAATTACAGTATCATACACCTGTCATCAATTACATGATTCTGATTAACCTCGAATCAGAAAATGGGGCACCACTGCAACATTACAGAGAAAAGAGCATCCATCCAAAATAGAGAAAAAGCCCAGAAGAAAATGTGTCAGGGAAGCCGCCAGGAGACCTTTGACAAAATTAAAAGAGATGCTGGAATATCTGGCAAATAATAGTCACACCCTTCATGTGGAAACAGTCTCTCATACTCTTCAGAAACCTGGGCAATGGGGCAAGGTGACTTGACACAAGCTCTTTCTTGTGACAAAAAGAGAAAAACATCCATACCCACTTTAAGTACTGTACTACCCAACCCTGTCAAAATATGTTATGGCTTCAGATGAAGGTAGAACTTTGGTGAATAATTTAGAAAGATAAGTTTGGTACAAAAGCAAGTCAGCTTACCACTCAAAACTCCCATACCCACTATAAAGTATGGTGGTATTGGTGGTGGTGGTATTATGCTATGGGCTGCTTCTCTTCAACTAGGACTGGGGAGCTAATCAAAAGAAAATGAATCGTGAATAGCTCCAAATATCGACTTATTCTGACTCAAAACCTGCAGGCTTCTGTTGGACAGCTATAGGGGGAAAATGCCTTTCCAATGTGATAAGGACTCAAATCCAAGTCAACAAAGAACTGGCTTCAGAAGAAGAAAGTGAAGTTTGGAATGGCCCAGTCAGAGCCCAAAACTAAACCTTATCTTCTGTGCACAGAAGATCCCCACATTACATCTTAACAAACAAGAGTGGAATTATATTGCCGAATCAAGATGAACCAATTTGGTAGACTCTTATAGTGAGTAGGTAGTGGGTAGTGGCCTACAAACTTGTGCAACCAGGTTATTGATTTTTTTTTTTTTTATCAAAAATAATAATATTTGTTTTTTCTTTAAATTTTGTTACTTTCTATTACATTAAGGGTCAAATTATGTGACATGATTCCAATACATACAGGGGTATTTTTTTTTTTTTTTTACATATTTACATATTTTGGGTATAAACTATAAAAGTCACCACATCCCGAAAACGAAAAAAAAAATAAAGGTGCTCTAGAAACTAAATCCAAATTTTATTCATCTCATACACAAGTCAAAAACAGTGAAATGTCCGCAAATTTCGAGGGGTCGACTGGACTCCTGTTCATTTTCGTGATTAGCACTTTACATTCACACTGAAATATCTGGATCTCAAAAAGCCAGTAAATATTTCAAACCGGTACTTTTGAATAACAATGAAAAAACTCCCTTTATTTCTCTACATCACCACCTGCTTACAGTACATCACTGCGCTTCACTACTGCAAGTATCAAGGTAGAAAAGATTTCTCAGTACGCCGGACTGCCGGTCTGATTCATGTCTGAAACGCTGGCCTCCCAGGACCTCCTTTAATGGACCCAACATATGGAAATCGAGGTCAGGATAGTACAGTGGATGTGGCAATAACTTGCAGCCTTAACTAGTTCCTGTAATGTGCAAGTGTTGTTCGTGAATGTGTGAATGCCACTTTCCACAGACAGATGCGTCTCTTCTGCAAGTTCTCAACAACTTATCCGTCGATTTTCAAGATTCACGGGCACGACTGCTGTGGGATTTGAGAAACCTCATTGCTGGATGTACAGCCTTCTTTAAAATGTTTGACCTATTCAAATGTTTTCCTGAGGTCGAGAGTCACATTCAGGTCGTCTGCAGATGGCGATCGCTTTTATGTCTTCATTCATTCGTGAGAAATTTCATCACAAGTCCCGGTTTGACTTGAACGCCCCTCGTATAAACACAAGCCTAAAAATAACAGCTCATTAATCTAAAAAAAAAAAAAAAAAAAGGAAAAAAAAGTCGAGGCACTTGGTTGTTGCAGGATCTCAGTGGAGAATTATAGCACCAGAACCGCTGCACCTGCTTCCCAGTGGGGAAATGTTTCAATTTGCTCCATAATTTGAGCATTTGTTAATTTCAAGACAGAACCAACTACCAGGAACTGTTCAGTTACCTTCCAATTTATCTTGATCTAATGCAACAACAATACATTGTGTAAGGGAGGAAGAGAGAAATAAATAAATAAATAGTCCAGGACAAGCAGACAGTCTGTGTTTGTAATGATTTTTTTTTGTTTGTTTGTTTTTGAGATCATTAATATTTAGCTACTTGTTTGGACAAGTAATTGATCGTTAGATTGTAGGTGAGTTTTGGGGAAACAGTTACTATACGTGGTCACCTGAGACCATAAATAGTAAAAGAAGAAAAAAAACAACAACAAAAAAAAATTGTATGAAATTGTTCTGGTGCACTGGAGCTGTGAGTCATGGGTACACCGTTGATATGACCGGATTGGATTTTTGCACATTGCCTTTTTTCCATTCAATACAATTCCACAAACCTAATGTTTACTGTCTAAAGTTTAATAAAATTTAAATTGCTATACAACTCTTTTTTTTTTTTATTGTTTACATGCATGTCTTGTATAAAGTTTTATAAAACTTGTATATATATACTTGTATAAAATGTTTTAGTTTTTGTTCCCCCACTCCAGGCCATTAGGTAGCAGTATTGCAACTGCAATAAACTCAAAAGATGAAAGCAGGGTGGATTTTCGTTTTAGGAACTCTGGTAAGCTCATCTGAACAATTTAGGTAACGTTAAGCATTTATTAAATCACATATATATTACTGCACAGTGAAATGTTTTTTGGTAGTCTGAGACTTGCCTATCACTTGCCTGAATGAGCAGATGCACTTTTATTTTCACCCCCCGCAAGATAAGCTTTGCAGGCAAGTGTGATAAAAGCATCTTCTGTCAGCTGAGAATAGGGATCTGAGGGTACCCGGTTTGGGTAAACCCGTGCCAACTGTAGCCTCAGGTTTCCATTTGCCATGTTGTTGTGTGTGTGTGTGTGTGTGTGTGTGTGTGTGTGTGTGTCTGTTCTGTTCTACTGCGAGTTTTTCTGCTCACCACGGCTGTAAAGAGTGATTACCGAGTTCCCGTACCCTTTCTGTAAACTTGGATCTGTCATCCAAGGCGTTCTCGTTCAGAGAACTGACAATCGCTGCCTGTGTAACCTCTAAAAAAACTTTGAAAACATGGATGATGTGTGTGCACATTAACCGACACTCTTGACCTGTTTGCGCATCTGTATGATTTTAAGCATCGTCCTGCTAGTGTAGTATTATTGAAAACCGAGCGCAAAATCTTTTATTCTAATAGTATAATCTAACATTACTATCAGAGTAAAGGAAGTGCCAAGCCCTGCGTCACTTCAATGCTGAAAGGCATACGTTTTTGGCAGCTGGTAAATTTGTAGTGCGGTTACATAGAGTCACGCTCAAACACGGTTTCCTCGGCCGATGAAGGAAGAGGACCTCTATAGCTGACACAGGCTGAAACGGAGACGTGTTGAGCGTCCGCTCCCTCACAGGAAGCCATTAGTCTGGAATGGACAGCGGCTGAGTTACGCCGGCCCCAAAAACCAAAAAGAAAAAAGAAAAAAAAGAAAACTTCTCTTAGCGTAAGAATTCAGAGGAACCGTTACAAACCTATAGCAGTTTGGTCACTGTGGAAAAGGTTCAATGGTGACTGAACAGGAAATTTAAAGCGACTCGACACACTAAGCACACACACACCACCAGGCCGCAACTTCAACTTTCATGCACATAAACAATTAGCCACTTCCACATCGGTCTCTCCGACTCAGTGGGACTACATGCCATGCAGCCGTCTGTCTGATCACCCACACGGTCTCGAAAGAAAACCTACTTCATGACAAGGCAGTTTCGTCAGACTTCACATAAAGGACACGGTTAGAACTAACTATAAAATGTCAACATTCACTTGGTTCCCTAATAGGACATTCATCAGGGTTCTTACACCAAGGTTGCCGTTTTAAAGTCTCTGTAATAAAGAATACAAAAACTTACATGATACTTCACCAGAAATTATGAGCTGCTCTTATATAAAAAAAATAATAATAAATATGTGCTGTTTTATTATTATTATTATTTTGATGAGGAGGAATGAACAGCACCATGATATTATATTTATATAAAACCTGGTATTTAGCATGGTTTGCATTAATGATTGTACATCCAAGCAGATGACATTTAAATGTGTAAAGTTAAGGGAAATAGCGGTCTTCTTTATAATTTTGTGAAATCCAATCACCAGTAACATGTCCGGCGCAGCTCACTTGCACATAGCAGCACATAGAGAGAGAGAGAGAAAAAAGTTTCAATTATTTTGACTCGCTACGATTCCAAATAAATTCTTAAGAATTAGTTAATTCACTCGTCATCTTACTGCTTACCCTAATCTAGGAGCGGGTTAAAAGGTGGGTTATACCCAGGACAAGGTGCCAATCCATTGCAGGGCAGACATGCAGACATGCTAAGCACTGCGGCTCCAAGCAGCCTAATCCTTAACAATATTAATTATTAATGATTAGACATGCATAGAGTAATTTTAAGTTTCAGGTTGATTGTCCATGACAACTATCAGAGTTCATCATCCAAAAACAGCCAAAAGTTCTCGTGAGCAGGTCGGACGTGTGCACTTTCACGTTAATCGAAGCTGTACTAGCCAACCGTCTGCCAACCTCCTGCAGCAGTTTTTAATCAAGTTTTAATAACAGCAATTGCTTAAGTGTTGTATGTGCATGTGGAAGCAAGTGTGTAAGGAAGGGTTAAGTTTTTAAAGAGAATAAATGACTCATTTCATAGAGAAAGCCTTAAAATACCAAAATGTTTTTTAGTATTATTATTATTATTATTATTAATAATAATAAACTTCAGAATGTAGCAGACGATTCCGTTCACAGTCGCCAACTCTATGTTCTCAGTAAAAATCATTTAACTGTACTGCAGAGTTTTAAACAAACTATTTTAATTTATTATAAAAAATGTCCATTTCAAGTCCAATGATTAACCACAATGTAGAGTTTAACCATCGCTGCTCTACAGGATCATGTAAATGACTAGCTGGTTATACCAACAACAGATAGATAATCTAGTCTGGTTAACTGGTTGTCCAGCTCACCGTTACTAAACCAGATGGAAAGTAAACCATGCAACTGTTTATTATTAGGGTGTGTATCTGGACAAGAGAGAAAAACCAACGTCAAATATCTGTAAAATTATAAGCAATGAAAGGTACATCCACACTCACAGGATGACTGCACGGTCACAATATAACAAGGTGCAAGTAAGTACCGCTCATATCACACCTTAGTTCACTTTCCTGAAAGTGTGTGTGTGTGTGTGTGTGTGTGTGTGTGTGTGTGTGTGTGTG
>JAOVVB010000016.1:13701136-13721558 GCA_028570985.1 Heterobranchus longifilis | reverse complement strand
GACTGCAGAAATGTTGTGATGCAACATGAATTGCCAGTGAGTTGAACTGCAGCTGTTATCTAATATGCACAATTAAATAAAAGCGGGCATGGTCATATCTTTGTATTAGCGTTCAAAGTATGTCAGGTTAAAACATGGAGTATTACCACAAACCTAACAGCACTAATGCACTAATAAATACACAGTGAAACTCCATTTTCATTATGGGTCAATAAACCATAATACAATGATTTGTCCTTTGGGTTTAGAAAGTAAAATTTCTCAGAATCTAGATTATTGATAAAACCATCATCTACTTTTATCTTTCTGAATTGGAAAAGAAAGTGGAGCAAGATGAATGCATTGAGACTCTTGAGACAAAGTCTCTGAGGGCTAAATCTGTTTTAGTCCCCTGTTCCCATTTCACTTGTCTGACTGCAGTTAATAATTTTGCAAAATTAGATACACAATACTAAGTGACAGTGCTGCAGAAGGTAGTGTAGCTGCCTCACAGCTTCGGGGTCAGGGGTTCAGCACTGAGCTCAGATTACGGTCTGCGCAGAGTTGGTTGAATGTTCTTTCATTGTCCATGGGGGTACATGGATTTGTCATTTCAATTCTTTAAATTGCACCATGATGGCCTATTTGTAATATCCTATGATGGCCTGGCTTCCCTGTGTATTCCTGCTTAGGGTTCAGTGTTTCAGTGATCTGGATCCACTTTGATCTTGATTAGGGTGAAGAGGTAACTTAAGATGAATAAGGTACAGAATTATATGGTCAGACCAAAGTTAATTAATTTAACAGACTCTAAATTATATTATAGACAAAATAATGTCTCATATAATATATATATATATATATATATATATATATATATATATATTTGCAGCACAAAGTTACAGAAATTGTTCTTATGCTTTCAAGCTTATCCCTTCCAAACACATAGTCTTTGAAAAGCTCTTAATAAATTGTGAGTTTCCATGAAGAAACATTATAGTATTTGGTAATACAATGCCTGTGAAGATTATTTTTTCTCATGTTCCTAGAACCATTTTTTCACAATTTGAGTTCTGGAATATGCCACTGCTGTCAGGAAAGAAAATAATGCTTCAAGAAGTGAACTGACTACCTGTTCACCTAATGTTGCTCAGCCTAGGCTAACTGGAGCATTGATCATAACACTGCCTCCAGAGGCTTGTACAGTCAGCAATATGCATGATGGGGGCATAACTTCATCTGCTTCACTTCTTTGTATCGTACTCATTCTCTTCAGTTTTTTCTCTTCAGAAAATTTGTGCAGGTAACGTAAACCATGACTTGATCACCTTCTAATGATATAATGTGCATTGATTTTATAAATGGATTTATTACATTCATAGTAGTCATGGGAGTCTGTAACCATTCCATAGTTGATCATCGAAATAATTGGTTTAAGTACCATGCAATGCTTCTAATCAGCATATTCACACAAGTATGAAGAAAATTTGTTTCTAAAATGTTTATAAATTCAATAGGACATTTTACCTTATTTTAATTTATTCAAATGTTTACAGAATTTGGTAAAAAGATTGCTGAATGAAGTACATTGCCATATATAAACCCTCATGTAGATAATAAAAGGTTATGCCCATTTGTCGATTGAGACATGAAGTGACACATACTTCAGTAAACTTCAGCATTGTGTCAGCAGGGGCTTTATGCTTCCATTAAGCCATTCCTTAGGGAGTAAATTTAAAGGGCGAGGTCAAACGAAGTCTCCCCTTGAAAAGTATAATAGAACACAACCTGTTTAAGCTTAACCTGAAATGGCAATGTGGAGCCATGATTTGGGCTCATCACCTTCAGGATGCAGGGTCGAATTCCTGTACAAAGCAAGTTGGAAGGCAGGCTTGCCATGTACAGTTTTAAACATACAGTACTAGACTTGCAGTGGCAGTCTAGTCTTGCATTGCAACTGGTTTGGAGCCCTGGAACACCACTGTGCTTGTGGGTAAAGGGACAGAGTTAGTTTGCAGTGTTGAAATGTATCAACAATATTGTCATTACATTCACAAAGGCTATCCTCCTAAGCATTTCTTTTAACGGTAGATTCTTTCACCTTTCTTTACACAAGTGATGAACTTCAGATGGTTGTGTTACATTCACCATTCTCGGATGAGTGCCTTACATTTTAGTGGACATGAGGGTTGCTTACAGTATATGATATTATAAGTTTCAAGAATGAAAACGTTTTGTTTGTGTGTATGCACCGAATAGCAGTTTGGCTTGTTCAGCCTTCCTGGAGGAGGCACCTGCTACTGACGCAATAGTGTTGTTGATGCAAATTATATGTCACTTCTGTAAGTTGCTTTAGATAAGACCATTCTGCATTATACCAGTGGTGAGGTCAATGAATTAACTGAGACCTTCCAAACAATGAAGACATGAAGACATTGTTATATTAAAAGCTATAGGGCAGCCACAAGGGCTGCAGGAAAAGCAGTTGCTGAAGTGAAAGTTTGAAGTGAAAGATGGCTGCAAATTTCTTGCAAGCACTTTTGGCACCTCAGGAGGGAAATATTAAAGCAAGCCTGCAAATGCGGGAGAATGTTGAACACTACTGGTGATATTGATGAGTAATGAGTCAAGCACATTGGAGTACTTATTAAACCAGAGAATGTTCCCTTCTGTCAGGACACAGTGGCAAATCTTTATGGTTTGTTGAAGTTTATCTCTGTGACTGTGGTGCCTATGGCACTTGAAACTTTCATTGCAAGGTTGCTTGGGTAGATAAGATTTGGATTTGGATGTTTGGAAAAGGTTGAGTTGCTAAGCTTAACACACTTCATTGTTGCATGAAGATCTGGGACAGTGCTTTTGGCAAACTTAAAAAAAGGACCAGTCGATGTGTTCCAATTATAGGAGTATCACACTCCCCAACCTCACAGGGAAAGTGTATGAAATTGTGCATGCTAAAGAGGGGTCTCTTAAGCACATGTCTACATCTATTTTGTGTATTTGGAGAACACTTGGGAGTGTGTGTCTTGAGTGTGTGTGGAAGATCATGAGTTCATGAGGCTCCTCCACAGGGTTGCTCCACTCACTCGCCATTATGGGCTGACGAGCTCAGCAATCCAGGAGTGCCTCAAGGTAGAGCTGCTACTCCTGCAAACTGTGTGAAGGCAGCTGATGTATGTTTTTTAGCATATAAGGATGCCCCCTGGCCAGCTTTCACTAAGTCTGCATCAGGCAAGTCCCACTTTATTGTATTATGCCTTACATTTTGCTTCGGGACATTTTGGGTTCCCCAGGAGGAGCTGCAATCTGTGATAAACAGATTTGTGCTGACCCTGTCCCTACTACATCTCCCGAGAGGAATGATGAAAGAAAAATGAAGAATTAAATTAAAGTATATGATCTATTTAGAGAGCATTAAAAAAAGCACAGGGTTTATGGGTTCTGTTAATTCTTTTCTCACTGCTAGTCTTAATAAACTAAAAAAAATATTATACATCTATATAGATCATCTTTAAGCTAGCAAACGTCATTCATAATATTATCTTTGCTTATAAATAGAATAACACCCAATACATTTCCTTAGACAAAAAAGTATTACCGGTGAAAGGAGGACCAGTGAAGAAGAATATTGAGCTGGTCTTTAAAGAGCATTATGGTGCCATGATTCCCCTATTATGTCTGATTACTACCTGCTTCATCCAGATCTGGATCACTGTGGTTCTGGAGCCTATCCCAGAAACAGTAATAATAGTGTGAGAATGCATGCTAGCGTATGTCGTTTACGGGGCAAATTTCTCAAATGACTTATGTACTGTAGTTCATTAATGTTTACTGTTTGTAAATGTGTACGCTTTTGTCTCAATGGCAGATGTACATCCAGACAACCACTCTAACCATCTCAGTCAGTCTGAGTGCCTCTGTGTCTCTGGGATTACTCTACATGCCCAAAGTCTATGTGGTGCTTCTCCACCCTGAGCAGAATGTGGCGAAGCGCAGCACTCGTAGCCTGAAGGCTGTGGTCACTGCTGCCACAATGTCCAACAAATTCAACCCCAAGGTAAACCTCAAACCCAACGGAGAGGCTAAAACTGAGCTATGTGAGAGTCTGGAAACTCAAGGTGAGAACGCTCTCATTGTGTACCATCATGTCCTACCCATAGAAAAATTGCTATCTACAGTATTCAACCCAAAGGCTCTATGCATATGAAAATAAATGGAGCAGTACTAGTTTCCTATATGAAAACTGCTTTTGAAACTTGCCCCAATTTCTATGAAAGTTTTTACAATACTATTTATATTAGAGAGGTGATGTTTACACTATTTTGACTATTTTGACCAACAGGGTGAAATCACAGTTTAAAATATATGTAAATCTTTGGTGTCTGTTGCATATGTATTACATTAATTTTATATTGCAAAGATATTATGATGTGTTTTCTTTTATGTAGACAGCTTATTTGAAAATCATTTCCTGGCTAATTTTATTTTTAAAAATAAAACTAGAAGGTAACTTGGTATACCTTCTATTGCCCTTAGTTGCCCTTTTAGCATAAAACTTGTCTTTCACTATTTAAATAGCAGTAAAACTGGGCAAAATGTAGACATACTTCTTACAACAATAAATAGTAGCCGATTCAGCAGAAATAACTTAGGTGATTATGCAAACATGCTGCTCCTGGCCTGCCGAAAGCTTTAAGTATGCCCGTGGAGAGAATTTTCCACCACAGGCTTCATATTCAGGGGAATAACAATCTGGTTTACACTTGTGATTTCATTTATATGAGAAGAAACAGATGTTAATTACAAGCAACTGGGAGTTAAGTCATGAATCACAGATATTATATTCTCTCTTTCTTTCAGGACTTAGCCCTAGACAAACATACATCAGCTACAGCAATCACACAATGTAATAGAATGCAGATCACAACTGACAGCCATCACATCATGATGACAGGAAGTCAGGCCATCACAGTTGACTACGCTCGTGTTTTTCATATGGACAGGGGATATGGACTTGAGCGGTAATACAGAAATATTCTAGTGAAGGCCAGATAAAGATCTTACGGGGACATCTTTATGTCTCAGGACATGGCTCCCAACTTTATCTAGTTATTCCAAAGGATCTACCTAAGGCTCATTCCAAGGGATCCCAAAAGATCTCCCCAGCAGAAAAGCACAAGAAGCAAGTCTACATCACTGCTATGGACCTCAGTGAACAGATGAATTTCGGTGCAAACGAGTCAAAAAATTTCCTGAAAAATGACTTACAAATTGTTATGAACAATGGTGCATGTGTTAACCAGAGAATGTAAAAGTAAACATGTATGCAATGCTTCTCTGTTCTAATTGGTATTTGAACAATTACTTGTCTGTTTGCTTATTCAGAATAGACAATGATTTAACCTGCTGGATTCACAATGCTCTGAAATCTGTTATGGACAATATATTGTGTTGAAGAAATCAGCCACTTCAATACCCTCTACTCAGTGTTCCTCAAGTCTGCACCTCTATTTCCAACAACCAGTTCTAAGCTTGGTGAGGCGTTTTTTTTTGTTTTTGTTTTTTTTAACAAAAGTATTTATTAAAATCTTACCTCTCCTTTGGGTTACAGGAAAATGTATTGGATTTTAACTGTCACTAGATTAAAATATCCTTATGGTAATTCTTTTTAAAAAATCGCAATAATGTGGTTAAAATGAAAAAAAAAAGTGTTATACTAATTTTGGAACGATAACCTCTATGTCCTGCCAAACATACAGTATGTCCATGAAGACATACACTCTCAGTTGCTCGGTTATTAGGTTTATCTACAGAAGACATTTCATCAGTTAACGCTAGCCTTAAAATTCCTGACTGTAGCAAAGCCCCTGGCACTATACAATTTGTGCTGATAATCCTAAATGATCTAAGCTTATCATTTTCAGCTTTAAGCTGAACATTAACAATGAGCTGTTTAAAAACTGTAGCAAAACTGCTAATTGTGTATTGGAACTGAGGCTACAGTAAATGGATTTATTACTTAAAAGTGCAACTACAGTATATATTCCAGGTAGATGCTCCAGCATAAAACGCCCAGTGACTGTAGCTTTAAAGTAGGTGTTCACTATAAACTGGCAACTGAGCATATTATGTTTAATGTGAGAACCTACTAATAAATATATATTTTTTATAATTATCCCAGAATTGCAGTGATGCGGTTTCTCTATTGTAGAGAAAACTCTGGATTCATGGACCAATTGGTAACCCCTAAATGAAAACTAAAATCCTAAAAACACAATCTTAAGTCAAAGTATGATCAATCATGCCTTTTCTATATTATAATTTCTTTGCTACGATTTTTTTAAGGTCTTTAACCATTAAAAATAACCATCATGAAAATGTTCTGAATAATAATCCTAAGCATAGGACTATGAACATTCTTAAAATGATTGACAGATTTTTTGAATATATTACTATACTGTGATCTAAACTTTGTGTGCGTGTGTGTGTGCACTAATGTATTGAAAATTTTATTGTTTAATTGCAACTATGTATACTTGTGCATAAATAAAGAGCAAAAGAGGATATTTCCAGTAATTATTGTTAGCTGGGTATGCAATTATAAAACATTCCATGGCACACAGGTGTCACAAGCAGGTAGTCACAAGCAAGCACCTTTTCTCCTTAAGTGTTTTTTCTTAATTTTTATTATTTTCTACAATAATACTGAAGACTTCCAAAAATTCCTGGGATTATCCCATTTTAAAAGAAAGTGTTAAACAACCCAGAATATATTTTAGATTGGCCAAGGCATCTACACAAAGATGGTAAGAGTCACCTGAGAACTTTAGATATTTTAAGACTGTTATACAGTAATGTATGATACATATTTTCCCAGTATACAGTACAGTTACACATATAACTAACATTCTATTTCATCCTTCCTAGTCACTAAGGGCACTATGAATCTTTTACAGGACTGACGTTAGAAATAATTGCAAAGGTATTCTGAGCTGGCAGCCACATCCACATCACTGGGAGGGGCAATCGTGCCTGGTGTGCATGATCATGCTCAGCTAACAAGAACTCCCCTTTGCTTTGACATGAGAGCCTTGTCTTTCCTGCTTGGTAGGGGAACCTCAGGAGTGGATCACTGTAGTCCAGACTAAATAATACTATAGAGAATATACTGAGCACAGAAAAATAAATAAGTAAATAAACCGCTGAATTTTCATTTTATTTGAAAGCTGCAAGGTAAGTCTGCAGACTCAGAGTTGGAGGATATACTGTAACATTGAGCAAAATTCATGGGTTCAGTCACAATGTGCCATTCAAAAACCAAATGACCACCAACACATGCATGACCAGCTTATCACCAGATATCCAGTTTGCTACATGATCACAAGCAAAAAGGCAATTTAAGGCAGATATAACAGATTTTAGAGTTCTGTGCTATGGGGAGATGTCTGCCACATACACATTAATCATTTCTGTCCGTCCAATGAAAAATTAGCATCACTGGGATTGGTCAGTGTACCAGTTATAGCCAATGAGATGCAAATCTTTCATTTAAGGGCACAGGCCGGCAGTGTGCTAGGGGCTCTTAGGAGCTGCAGGGTTGTTGGTCTCATTTTGAAATTGTACTCAGGAGACTAGATCCAAGCAAGTGCAGTATAATAATGGAGTAATAGGGTGGCTTGCTTTCATAGTGAAGCAACCCTCATGGTGATTAGCTCTTCATGCTTTATATACACTCCAGATAGAGTGCATTTTGTAAGCAAATAAGATAGCAGATGTGAATATTTATATGTATATTAAAAATATAATATTAGTTTTATCAATGTATGCTAAGTTTGATTAGAGGATACTTACCTCTAGATGGATGAACTGATCCACAAGGCATTCTTTACCTGATCTGTTGTAATACAGATCAACTAGCAAGGAAAGTGTGTCTTTTAAAATGATCAGCAAATATGCACAATATTGTAAAAAAAAACAAAAAACCCTAGCATCACATCTGCACTTGCACCCCTACCATGTCAGTGGAATTGCTATGTTGAGAATGTTCCACCCCCAAATAATATCTGGAAAGCACTAGTCTTATCATCCCTTTCTATTAAAAGATGTGTTAGAGGTGGGGCTGATAAACTGTGCAGTGACAGGCAGGGTACGGTCACTAATTATATACTCACAGAGTGCTCTTATATGTAGATGGACCAGAAACAACATCCAAGGAGTCCAATACATTGGTGCAAAGTGCAGTGCCTGACATAATTATGTTAAATTATAAATTTGACAAAATAAGCAAAGATGATTATATAAGATAAACATAATCCAACAAATATTGTTTCTAAGAAATGTAACAAATTGACATACCATAAAAAATGTCAGTAAGTGTATCCATGAGCACACTGATGTGGATATTTAAAAGGTAAAACAAAAACAATACTACTACTACTACTACTACTAATAATAATAATAATTAATAAACCATGTTTTCTTAAATGTTGTGGTTCAAATTCAAAGCTTAAACATCACTTTCTTAACAGCAAGGTGCTTGGAAATGTTGCAGTAAATATCCTGAGCTCGTCTCATAAATTCCGAAACAGAATGTGAATAAGTATCATTAAAAGAACAATGGCCGTTTTTGTGTTTTGTGTGCAGTAGTCTAACAAGACCAAATTCAAAATGTGTGATCATGTATACCATCAGCCTGCTAAGCAACAAAAGAGGATTTGATAACAATTGTAAAGTATCAGGTGCTTCAGGATGTTCAGAGTTAGTCACACTAAATAGAGCTTTCAACAAGATGATGAGCCAATAATACTTCAAAATCAACAGAACAATGGGTAAATAAACATAAAACCAGCATTATTCAATGACCACTACAGTCTCTAGATTCGTACCCTGCTGAACCTGTCGTCTGAACTGAAGCCGGACTTTCAGATGCTCCATGTTCAAAATGCGGAAATATACCAAAATAGCTCCACTATTGTCTCTAACCTTTAATCATAAGGGGGCCAATAATAGTGTTTTTGAGACTCAAACTCACGGCCTTGGGAGGACAAGGTAGCAGTGCTATCCACTGAGCCACCATGCCATCTATAAGTTAACATAAATTTTTACAAGAGGACACTGTAAAGGTTTTAATAAAAGAGGCCACTGAGTATTTGTGTAAACTAGCAATAAGCTAGGCTATGTCCTGATAATGCCTCTTAGTAATGTCCTCATGATGTCTTTTGGCAAGGTTCTGATAATGTCTCCTGGTAATGTTCTGATAAGTAAGGAAAATTGCAAGAGATTGTAGAAAGCTTGAGTTTAGCTAACATAGACCTGCCATCTGCTTCAGTGCTGTGTCAGTTTCAACTTGCTCACAGACCACAGCAGGTTAAATTTTCTCTGTGAGCAGCCAACATGCAGGTGATGCATATGCCAAATGGAACATAGAGACAACAAAATTGCCAAGTGTGTCT
This sequence comes from Heterobranchus longifilis, assembly GCA_028570985.1. Taxonomy (NCBI): domain Eukaryota; kingdom Metazoa; phylum Chordata; class Actinopteri; order Siluriformes; family Clariidae; genus Heterobranchus; species Heterobranchus longifilis. Next base: position 13,712,127 of record JAOVVB010000016.1, on the reverse strand, counting down.
GGGATTAGCCCACATTTATGGAGTTTTGTTGAATAATGTAGTAATTTAATAACTTGGGCCAATCTTTTTGCAATTTATGGTATAATCCTGAGCATCATCACATCATTAACAGGTGTCGCTATCAGACTTACAAATTCAGGTAGCTCAATTACAGTAAAGTGAGCAGGGAGGAACAATACATAATTGCAGCATAAATTATATTGCAAATAACTGTTATAAACTACAGTAGTTTGGAAAAGATCCCATTCAACTAAGAATTTGATTTTTAGTTTTTGCCACAGTAAAAAGCAGGGTCCCACTGACACTAAAGTCATGATTAATGTAAGCTTGAATTCTCTCTTGAAAACTCACAATGACAGCCCCATTTCACTGAGACTGGGTAAGCATCTCTGTTTACATCCTTTTTTGCATAGACAATGCAGCAGGTAGGATGTTGCTTTGGTGAACGCTGTAACAGCAGGGGGTTATTGAGAATGGATAGATGTGAGGGTTAATTAGAGTGTGGGTTCACCTGGTGGTGCTAATTATGATCTCTATATAACCTATGCCCTTTTTCCCTGTGTGTGTGCAAGCCCCATCCTGTGTGTGTTTAAGGATGTGGAGTAGGAGTTCAAGATGCTGAGAAGCTATATTTATGTTCTATTATTTACAAGTCTCTGAGATCAGTTTAAGCTGCAAGCGCTGACCTATTTCCATTTACAGAAACATCCCTTTGTAACCAATATGTGTATTGCTATTCATCCTGATAGGCAGTCCAGTTCTTTGCAAAAATCTGTGCAAAAGAAAAGTGTTGACACCCTTCACTGGAGTGGTGAAAACACCTGCAAGTGACAGAAAAGATGTAAACTCTGACAGGATTATTTTAAGAAGCACTTGAAGTAGGTTTCAAGCTTGGATTCACTGATCAAATTCTCTGTGATCAGTAAAATACTATAAAGACAGGCACAGTGGTGAGTACAGTCATTTTCAAATAAGTTACTGTGACTAATCCACAACTGGATTACAAGAATTATATGCACCACCACCAGTGTTTATCTCATGCACTGTGTGTTTTTCTTTTTTCAAAATTGAAAAAATCTAAAGTAAGTAAAATGATACAAAATCTAGAAATTCAAACAGCAGGGTCTGACTTAAGGTTGTCATGTCAGCACTGGGTTCACACACACTCACAGCAAATTCTTACTCTGTGTTTCCCTTGGGGTGATTATTAGCTTTTTCTATATTTTGTGCACACAACCTAGTATCGACCTTGTTTCTGTTTCTGATTTTTTAAAAATATATATGCAGTTGTTTTAAAGCACAGCTCTAATAAGAAGAAATATTGTCAAAACAGAGATTATTTATTTCACTCATTGTTTGAATTACTGGTTAACAGTAGTGTACTTATTATACATGATAATACTAATATAATTATTTGCCATTATTATTTTTGTCTTATATTTTATAAAATGTCAACAAACTTTTTTTTGTGCAATAATAAAGGTGTGGATAGAAGGGTTCTACCATTTATAATATGAGATCAACAGAATATTATATTTGCCCATTGATCTGACTTATAGTCATGTGAAAAAATTAGGACACCTCATTTAATATTTATGCTTCTTTACTAAGAAATATCAACATATCAATATTTGATTAGAATATAAAAAGATTATAATATAAATCTTCATTCAATTTATGTATACAGATAAATGTGATATAATTGCTATACAATTATACCATGACTCTGAAATTGACTGGCAGAAAGTTTCCTCACTCCTCAAAGCAGAATTCTGTTAGCTGTGATGGGTTTTGTGCAGCCCTTTTTAAGGGCAGTGTACAGCCCTTTTTAAGTCATTTAATGTTACAAAATCCACCTTTGGTTCAGCTAAAATTTTTGCACAGATGGTCTCACATTTTCATCAATCATAATGTTGTTTATTTATTAATTTTAATGTATGTTTGGAAATAGTGAATGGCTTTGTAATAATGCAGACATGATAAACTTATATATCTATATACAGTATACCATCTGACCATTGCAGCCAGCCCTGTAAGAGCTGTTGTTGCTCTGATCCAATTATCTAGCCATCACAATTTGGCCCTTGTCAAAGTCGCTCAAATACATAAGGTTGCAAATTTTTCTGCTTTCAGCACATCGATTTTAAGGACAAAATGTTCACTTGTTGTCTAATATATTCCACTCACTTCCAGGTGGCATGGTAACGAGATATTTTAACTGTAGCTACTGTGACAAGGGCAAAAGTGTGATGGGTGATGTGATGGTTCAGAGCAATGCCAATACTGCAGTCCCAATCTGCAGTGGGCAGGAACACGTTTTATAGTTTCGATTGTCCAAAATAGCTACAGTACATGTAGCTTTGATGACAGCTTGGCACACTCATAGCATTCTCTCATCAGATTCATGAGGTAGTCACTTGGAAAGATTTTCAATTCACAGATGTACCTTTTTAAGAGCTAATTTGTGACATTTATTACTTTCTTAATGTGCTTTAGACTATCAGTTGTCTTGTGCAGAGGACGGGTGGGTACAGAGTCAACAGCCCTTTTAATGCTTCTAAAACTACTGTACAGTACAAATCCATATTTCGGCATTGAAACACTCTGTTAAGTAAAGAAAAGACAGTCCATCATTACTTTAAGAAATTCAGGTCAGTCAATCCCAAAAATTAAAGAAACGTTGAATGTATCCTGTACATGTAAATAAAACACGAATGATGAAACATGCATAACATCCCAGAAAAGCAAGACCAAGGGTTACCTCTGCTGCAGAGGATAGGTTTATTTGAATGACCAGCCCCAGAAACTGCCAATTTATTAGATTTATTAGCACCTCACATTTGAGCCCATATAAATGTTCTTGGCGTTCAAGCAGAAGGCATCTATCCATTTTGTTTAGATGAGACTCTGTGAGTAAGGCCTTCATGGTTGAAACACAATCACCCAATCTAAATCCAACTGAGATGGTTTAGGATGAGGTGCTCCTCATGACTCTAATTTTAGGCATCTTTAGTATTAAGAAATGTTTGTGAAATGTTTTTTTCCTCATAAGAAATTGCTTTTCTATTGAATATGTTCAGCAAATAATTTTAAAAATAGATTTCTTCTGCAATGCTTGTTTAGTTATCTTCAAACAAGAATCAAGTGTTTATATGTTTAACCAATTTAAAAAAGACTGATTGGCATGGGGTGTTTTAATATATATATATATATTTTTTTTTACATGACTGTAAATCTTCAAACAGAGGTTTGCCAGGAGTGATATTTAGGCAATATCACACGAGAGAGTGATTGATATCAGCATGGCTGTGATGCGGTTGTTGGCATGATGGCACAGCCAGAGGCAGAACAACTACCCTCTACTGGCTGAGCTGGCAATTAACAGTTAGCAACTGACAGCTAGTGTAATTGGCAGGGATGAATGTCATTTTAAATCTTTACTGGTACTACAGTTTGTAGTCAAAATGTGGGGAGAATAAAACATGAAGGGAGTGGACAGTCCTGTAAATCTTTTAAGTTTATTGTTATATTTTCACTTATTCAAGTGTGGTAGGGTGTACAATCACTTGTTCAACGCACAAAGTAGGGCCCTTGATCAGGGGTTAGAGAGGGATTTGGGATTTGAGCCTTGTATTAGAAACTAGTAAGCTTTATAGCCATGAATATGTACATGAATAAAAAAACACAAATGATTCAGACAAATTGTTTTTTAAGATGACATGACAAGCCTATCAGGTGTGTTCTTGCTACTGTAAGTGCTACTGTAACTGGTTTTGAATGTGAGTTTTGGCAGGACGTTGCTCTGTCTTCAGTACCAGCATACTTTCATCAATGCTGGCAGCCAACGATTAGTGTAAATAATGGTTATTAGCACACCTGTGATGCAAAGTTGAACTATCATGTTTGTGGAAGAACTGTGATTGAAAAAGAATCACGTATGGAGATTACTTAAAAAATCACCACACTAAGAATCATAGCTATGTTTAATAGTGAAAGAGCATTTACATATGCACACAATATGTTGAGAACTCACAGGACTGGGACTAAACAGCTGTGTGGCCATAAGAAATACACTTGTTAGTAAGACTCATCAGAAAAAGGCTTTGCTAAGATTGGACTTTTGAACAATGGAAAAAGGTCATGTGGTCTGATGAGTCCAGATTGACTTTATTCCAGAGCAATGGGTACTTCTGGGTAAGAGGAAAAGCACATGATGTGATGCACCTACCATGCATAGTGGCCACCTTTTGCTATCTTTCCATATTAGAATAACATTGTTAGAATAAAATTCTGTTAATAATGTTTAGTTTTGCTATTACACATTTATATAAGATATTCTAATTAAAATTTTCAAGATATGCACATGCCCAATGTTAAGGCATGGATTTAGGACTCTAGCATTACTTGAACGTCTTAATCAGTTGTTCTTTATGGCATTACACATTAATGCTATTAATGAAGCAGATTTGTGGATCCAGCAATGCGTGATTTATGTAGATGCCTAACATTATGCCCATGCCCAAACTACTCATGCAGAAGTCATGCAAAATGTAGACCCATTTAACTACAGATTTAGATATTTATGAAGTGTAGTCTATTCTTCAGCTTTGACAGAGGGCCTCTGACAGAAGTACCCTGATCCCATAGATCATAAATATCTAATAAAGACACAAAAAAATGCCTTCTTGGGGAAGTGGGAGACTCGTGGTGGTTTGGGAGGGTTTTGGGGATCATAAATATTCTGATTTGGTTATATGAATCATCTGGATTTCAACATTCCTGGTTCTAAGAACATATTCATTAAAAACATCAAACTTTTTGAGGCAGTGGGAGACTCCTGGTGGTTTGCAAGGTTATTGCAGATCTGTGATGATTTGTGGTAGTGATTTGGTGCTATGGTGTGCAGAGGTGGAAAGAGTAATAAAATTTTGTACTCAAGTAAAAGTACTGTTACTTCAGTGAAATTTTACTGAAGTACAAGTAAAGTTACCCTTGTAAAAATCTACTCAAGTAAAAAGTAGCTCATTAAAGATTTACTCAGAGTAAAAGTTAGTTACTTTTTGATTGTCACGAGCAACAAAGTTAGTGAGCTCCATCTTTAAACCTGGATAGTGTAGTCTCGTGTAGTGTTGTGTTGTGTACTAGTGTTGTGTCTACTATAAAAGTAAAAGAAAACAAAGTCAGAATACAATGGGCAGCACAAACACTTTCTGATGTAATGATGGTTTGATCCAAAAGCTAGTTCTAAGGAGGTTCACTATCGAACCGGCACTAGCACCGGACATGAACTAGCACCCGGTTCACTCTGGGGCGTCTGTGAAAATCACACAAGCGGAAGGGGCGAATAGTGCTTTCCTCCTAGTGTGTGACGCCGTCCCCAAGCTGCAGATTGAAAAGACGTAGTCACATGTCTCGATGGAAGCACGGATCACCAGACCTTTAATATCCACATGTTTTATATTATCTAAGTAAACGTGCAGAAGTTAAACGGGCTAAAGTCCATGTAGAAAACACACACTGCTTAGATCTTACACAAATACTTGTGTTTTGTGAGAATATCGCTGCTTCTTCTTTTGAATTTATGAACGGTTGGTGAAGTAATGCCACCTAGTGGATTGGAGCTTGGCACAAAACAATTGTTGAGTGTTCATTACGTACTCTTAGTAGTTTTTTAATACTTGCGGCTGCTTGAGACGAATCGGAGACAATAAACGCCAGTGCTCCGGAATCGACTCAGATCAACTCACGATGAATTGAATCGACATTTAATGTAGCTGTGTAACGAAGGTCCTGTGCATCTCATGGTCACAGAAGGTAACACGCGAGCGAGTACTTGAACACGCAGCACTGGAAGCATTACTGGAAGGTACGATCATAAAACTCAGACTCGTGCATTTCAGCCAGGTTATGTGATCATCATGTCAGTCGATGGAGTAATTAATATTTGTAATCACTGGCAAGTTGCTGCTGCCGTGCTAGAGGATTGAAAAAAAAAATGTTTTAGGAAAATAGATTGATGGAACTACTTGTACACTCGTCACAGAGGATCGATGGCTGCAGGTCATGGGGAGCTGACGTGAGACTACAGAGGTAGGAAAGGGAGACGAGGCAACAGCTGGTAGAGGAGAACAGCAGGTAAACGAGACGGAAGGAATTTGTCCAGTTTCTAAGAAGACGAGTACAGCCGAAGGAAGCCTGATAGATAATACTCTGGTTGCTATAAAGCAGGAGTTGGCAACGGCGGGGCAGGTGGAGCATTCGCAAAAAGAAAAATAATAATGATAATATATCTGCACTGTTAATGTTTTTTAAAAAGAATTGTACCAGGCGCCGTGTTGGAAGTAACGAAGCTGTAGGTACTGTAGTTCACAAGACTCACCAGAGACCAGCTCCAGGGCTCGTTCTGAAACGGCGCAGTTTTCACTGACTCGCGTGGATCTTTCATTTCATTCACATACTCTGGTGTCGATGAGGAAACCTACGGTTTAGGAAAAAGAAAAGTCAATGATGAAATCAGAGTTAAAGATAATTTGACACAGAGATGTCTCTTACAGAGTGACCGTCTGGTCAGAGTCCAGAGCGGCAAACAAAACACAAGCTCTCTCGGAATGATTTGTTTTATTTTGTTATATTTGAGAGTGAATTGTCCTAAAACAACATATTATTGACCATATTATTAAGGGTTATTTTTCTTTGTAGCTGCACAATCCTAACAAATAGTTAAAAAAATACAATAATTTATATTGTACCTAATAATTTAAAAATACAATGATGTAATGGTCCATAGTTGATCTGACATCTGTACGCCTCTCTCCCCGCGATTTGGCGCGTATGTGAACCGTGTTCATTCCAAATTCCAAAGTTTAACCTTCACCGTACAGAATTACAGTTTCACTGCAATTATGAATTATGGCATAATTTATTTGCATTTTTCTATATTTTGGGTGTTCTTGATCAAAACCTCTGTGCTCCAGGGTTGCCAGATCACAAGGTAAAAAAAAAAATAAGGACATGTTGAAAACCCAACCACTTGTAGGTTTAAAAAATAAATAAATAAATAAATTTTTAAAAACCCACTCATTAACTATTTATACGCAGCTTCTTTTTCTAAAATAAGTCTAATATTCATTGTCGAATTCGACTGCAATTCCAAACCTCAGGGAGTGAAACTGCTCAGTCTGAGGGAAACTGAATGGTGTAGGGAACAAGGGAACGATGGTTCATCACTTCACTGGTAGTGGACATGCAAAAATTATTAAAATGTCAGTGTGCCTCACTAGAGCACGAGCTATTTAATGAGACAATAGGAATTTGTGATTATGATAATATTTCAATTAAATAATAAAACTTAAACTCTATCTTTACTATTATTACAAATTGAAATAGCAAATGTTTTGTAATCGTGTCAGCATCTTATTTCGGTAGTGTGAAGTTTCCACATGTATCCGAAGTGCATATGTTATTTTGGTGATGTCGCGGTGGAATTTTGTCGAGGGACATTCTCTTAACCCCTATCGAGAGAGCACACTCGGAACTCGGAACACAAATGAAACGAAGCAGCAAAACAAAACTAGCCCTTGAAACTAGTTACTTGAAAACGGCCTTGTCATTATGCTCATCATTATACAGTAAGTCCCCCGAGTTCTGTTTTTGGAGCATGTTCGTAAATCGGATTTGTTCGTAAGTCTGACAAAGTGAGTCTGACACCCCAATCTCACCTACGCGGAGTCAGTGTGGTTTTGCACCGTGGCTGCAAGAATGGTTTATTGCGATTCACCGTGGGTTTTTCAGGTTCGGTGTAGTGATTAAATTTTCAGTCCTTCCGTGCGAAAAATTTAACGTTTCAATTCCTTGCAGATGCTCGCGGTACTTCAGGCTCGAGATGAGGGTTTTGTACACCTTTGACACAAATATACAATGTAAAGCATAAACTAAACACATAGGTTTGGTGTTTTGGTTCCACATTATACTCTCACGAGACTGCGCCTGCAAACTGCGAGGGGAATCCCGTTGACACAGCAGGGTGAGCTGACCTCGTTTAAAGGGAACCCGTAATATGAGTTACAAATTAAAACGGTAATTCGTAACTCGAATGTTCATAAGTCGGGGACGTACTGTACGACTAACCAGTGTTCAATTTGGCAGCTTTTAAAAAATCTATTTTTAGTCCTTCTATTAAAATGTACATTAGTTTTAGTGACATTTTAGTCTTTTAAACATTATTGGCTTTAGTTCATTTTTAATCTACAAAAATTAACAATTTAGTCTAATTTTAGTCACGCATATGAATGTTGACAATAACATAAAACTGATTCTTGCATTTAATAATACAGTTAAATCCACATGTTAGGCCACATTTTTATTCACATATTTCAGCTTCAAGTGACAATTTCAATAAAAAGTTACAATACAGTAAGTAGACTACAAACAATGTGGTTTTACAGTAACTGTAGGTACTTTGTTTATAATGAGTGTGATTATACAGCGCTGTCAGAATATTGTACGTCTGTGAAAACCTCTAAATCTGTAAAACTGTGAGTCACAGATAAGCCCTGGATTTATGATGCTAATGTTTCAATCGTCTCTTCCTCGAGTGAAAGTGGCTTCACACGGCCGACGTTAATTTGTTCCATCAGCTTCATTAAATTAGTAACTGCAGTGTCGTTTCTGATGCTATAATACAAGTCGCAGGAATTGTATTCACCGGTAGTTGATTCAAATTGTTACCACTCTCCGGGTTTAGCATTAGCGAGGTTAATGAGAACGCATTTCAACATTAGACTTATCATGCTAATTGAAAAGTGACTAACGTCTGTGAGCAAAAAAAGCTAATGATATTAAGCTAACGTCGATAACATTACTACACGAGGTCAAGATTAAGTAATGCTACGCATTTCAAAGTGTTGTTGTTGGTCTTTCGCCACAGCGAAATACCCAGTCCGCACTACAACTTGGCACAGGTTTTACGCCAGATGCCCTTCCTGACGCAACCCTCCCATTTAATCCGGGCTTGGGACCGGCACTGCATCCAGTGGCTGGGGTTTTTGGGCACTGGCTGGGAATCGAACCCGGGCCTTCCGCACGGCAGGCGAAACACCTACCACTGAGCCACCAAAGTGTATTAATGTAAAATAGTGTTTACAATCTGCCTAAGTGTTTTATAAAGCTTAATGTTAACTCGCCTTTTTGTACACATTTCGGAGTGGCTGCTTTTCAGATCCCTCTTTATGTACTTTTTTTTTTTTTGTCAGTTTAGTTTTCTGTGAAAACTTGGGTGAAATTGTCCCATAAATCGTCTTTTTTTTTTCTTCTTTTTTTTCCCCCTTCCTTCCAAGAGCAGACAGAGGGGTTTGTTCATGATCCCGTTGGACGGGACAACATTTTTTTTTTTTTTTTTTTTCCAATTATCAATAATGAGGTACGCTGCAGTTTGTGAAGTACAAGTTTGCAGACTATTGGATAGAAAGATAAATTGATTTTAAAATGATGTCCATTCATCCATCAGGTTATGTTGGAGCTCATGGATGAACTACAGTTACTGAAATCATGACAAAGCAAAAACCAGAAAAGACTTCATAGAAGACGGTCAGTATGACCCTCAACTCAATTAAAAAATGAAAGAGTTTAAGAAGCCGGAAATACAATGCTAAAAGGTGAAACGATCTGGTCTGCGGTGCCACAGCATGTAGTTCCTTGGGACGTGCTTATCAGGCTATGGCGTCGGGTCCAGTGCAGGGTCATACAGCTATGAGATACCTACAGCGTAGACGAGCATAAATCAGACTTGCAAATTCCGACCTGCAGCTACGCCCTCTTGTTGTGGAAAAATAAATGGATACCTGAGCTTCAAGCTTAAGCATCCAAAAGAACTTTATCGTTAATATATATCTTTTAAAATCTATTGTCATTACATATTTATTAGTTTATTCATTTTTTTATTTTAAACTAAAGTTCCTTGCTTCATATGGTTTAAGTTCAAGTCCCCTACATACGAACATTCAAGTTGTAACTTTTTAAAGATACGAACATAGTTTGCACATGTTATTTATTTATTTGTTAGTGTACTTGATGGGTACATTAATTCACATATCCGTAAATGTACAAGAATTATCCAAACTGCTATTTTTCACCTGTAGTCTCTGGACAATAAAATGGTCACCTTGATCTGTTCAAGGCGTACATCGTAACGTGCATGCAGCGTGCATGTCAGGATGAAGCTGGTGCCTCTAAGGAACGCAAAGCAATAACGCTGGAGCCTAAAGTGAAAATAAGTGAGAGAATGGAGCGAAGTGAAAAGATGGCCGACATCGCTCGTTCTTTTAGCACGATTCAATCTACCATCGGCACAATTCTAAAGAAACACTGTGCTGTGATATACTGCGTAGAGACAAGCCAGATGTGTTAGTATCCTAGTATCAGACAATGTTTGTCTGACGAACAAATTGGACTTAAAAACAGAATTCGTTCTTATCTAGGGGACTTGATGTAAACAATGGAAAGCAAAATTGTATTTGTGTTTAGTTTATTGCTGATTCGTGACTCAAAATCTGCGATCTAATCCGAAATGTAAGGTTTGTGATCCGTTCCATCCTTACTGACAGCTGTCCAAAGATTTAGAGATTTAGCAGGGATGTCCGCCTTTTTTTTTTTTTTCCCCTGCCGAGAACCCGAGGATGAAAAAAAAATCCTTCTTGATAAACTTGTGCATTTATTCGTTTGTGTAGTAATGAAATAGTCACTATGTTTCGCGTTTAATTAAAATTGCTAAATTGCTTCCTGCTCCATGCAAATAAGCTGTTATATTAAAGTAAAGCAAATGATGTAATTAGGGCTGCACGATATATCGAAAAATTATCATCGCGATAATGATATACGCAATATCTGTATCGCAAAGAGTTGCGATAAATGAAATTCAATTTATGTGCCAAGCATTTGTGTGTCCAAATTTGACCAATCAGATGGGCCCTTACTATCTTTATACCCGCTTATAT